>CM035414.1:98801324-98806324 GCA_020310875.1 Ceratopteris richardii | reverse complement strand
AGTAATCTGGGAGCAAAATTCATTTTAGTGAAGTTGTGTGATTGATATCTCTCTCTTTGTGTAGGCTCTGCTGGAAATATTTTGCTCTCTCTTGTAAGGGCTGGTTCTCCTTCTCTATGTATCCATGTGCTATGATTTTGGTGTCATTGGGTAGCTATTAGAGTGCTCTAAAGTTGACTCAAGTTTGAGATTCATTCTTTGTATAATCTCTGAGAAAAGTTTGCTGGAGTGAAGTGAGGTCTCTGCTTGACTAGCAGTTGTGAGCATTCAACTAGCTCATGTTGTAGACATTGTTTCTCTTTGTGTAAGCATCCATTTCAAGTGAAATTTGTTTTGTTGGAAAGCCCTTGGTGTCTACTACAGGTCTACAAAAGCTCACTGGAGTTCTTTGCATAAGCTCTGAGTAAGAGCATTTTTGGTGTGCAGAGGTCAAAGAAGGATACCTGTGGAGGTCATTCGCGCTTCATCGTTGCTTAGGGGTTGAGATACTTCCCCCATCAGTGGTATCAGAGCATTTGGGAATCTTGGAGGCATCACATACAAGCAAGAAGACCTCTTGGAGTTGGTGGTTGAAGATTTGCATCAACAAAAGCTTCTTGGAGGTAGCTCACATCAAGGGGGAGCTATTCTACTCAAATTTGCAAGAGCACAAGGTGTCCATCTAAGGAAAGCTTTGGATTGAGGTAACCTCAGAGCATCATTTTCATTTTACACACATTGGAGCATTAGCCAAGGGCTAGGTCAAGTATCAAAGACTAGATATGGGAGACTTCAACACTCAAATTGAAAAGCTAGACAAAGGTAACTATCAACCATGGAGATTTAGGGTCTCCAACTATCTTATGGGCAAGGGCCTTTGGGGGTTGATTAGTGGAAGTGAACCAAGACCTAGGTTGGATGAGAATCCAACCAATGACCAGAGAAGGGCCTTTAGGGAATGGAATGAAAGAGACAAGAGGGTTATCTTTATTCTTTCCCAACACATTAGCAATAGCATGATCGGCCATATCCAAGACTTGGATTCAAGCATGAAGGTATGGGAGACACTTGAAAGGCTTTATTGAACAAGCACCAAAGCAAGGAAGATCCAACTCAAGAATGAG
The DNA here is from genome assembly GCA_020310875.1 of Ceratopteris richardii. Classification (NCBI taxonomy): domain Eukaryota; kingdom Viridiplantae; phylum Streptophyta; class Polypodiopsida; order Polypodiales; family Pteridaceae; genus Ceratopteris; species Ceratopteris richardii. The sequence continues at coordinate 98,805,221 of CM035414.1, read as the reverse complement.
CTCAACAACCTTAGGAAGAGCTCAGGGAGTAGCATAAATGACTACATACTTAAGGTCAAGGAGTTATCAGATGCATTGGGATCCATTGGAAGCCACGTAGACGATGACGATCTTGTGGCTTATACTCTCAATGGTTTGAGAGATGATGAGAAGTGGAAACCCTTTACCACTTCAGTATATGTAAGGGATAATCTTCCCGATTTTGAGCAATTGGTTGCTCTCATGGTCACCGAAGAAATGAACATAGGTGGAAGTTCAACTAAAAGCAAGGATGCACAAGTTTTCTATGCAGGTAATCAAAGGGGCAAAGGAAGACGAGGACAAGGAAGGGGCAAAGGAAGGTTTGGAGGAAGGCAAGGCCACTCAAGCAATCAAGGAAATGACCAAGGCACCTCATCACAAAGAGGGAGAGGAAGAACAAGAGGAAGAGGAGGACGACAACAACAAAACAGGAATCAAGATGGTGAAGGATGTTACATATGTGGCAAGTTTGGCCACTATGCTAGAGATTGCTACCAAGGAGGAAACCAAAGGAGCTATAATCAAGGTTCTTCATACAAAGGCCAAGGTAATTATGCTTCTACAAGTTCAGAAAATGACAATCTCTTGATGATGCACATGAATGGGAATTCAAGCAAAGTAGATAACACTTGGTATATTGATAGTGGATGTAGCAACCATATGAGTTGCAATGCTTCTTGGTTTACTAATCTACATGTTCCCAAAGGTAAAGGACATGTAGAAACAGGTGATGATACAGCCCATGAGATCTCCCATGTTGGAGATGTAGCTTTGGATGACAAGGAGGAAGGAAGATGTCTCAAGAATGTCTTGCATGTACCTACTATCACAAAGAACTTGGTGTCCGTTGGGCAAATGGTTGAAAGAGGCTATCAAGTAAGGTTCAACAAAGGTGGATGCTTTGTGGAGAACCCTAAGCAAGGTTACAAGGTCATAGCAAGAGGAAAGAAGCAAGGGAGACTCTTCACCTTGGAGGTAAATTCTCATTCCACTCAACATGTCTACTTCACATATGGAAACAAGAGGATTTCGGAGTTGGACTTGTGGCACAAGAGGATACGACACATCAACATACAAAGAATGAAGGAAATGCAATTCAAGAGGCTGGTTGAAGGTCTTCCCAACTTCCAAGGACAAGGTATGAAGCATTTATGTGAATCTTGTCAACTAGGGAAGCAAGCGAGACTTCCATTCAAGAAGAGTGGCTACATAAGCCAACATCCATTGGAGTTGATACATACAGATGTGTGGGGGCCAACGAAAGAGCAATCCATTGGAGGTAACAAGTACTTTGTCACTTTTATAGATGATTGCACAAGGATGGTTTGGGTTTATTTCATAAAAAACAAATCAGATGTGTTTACATGTTTCAAAGCATTCAAGGCAATGGTAGAGAAGGAAACAGGTACATATATCAAGAAGCTAAGGTCCGATGGAGGGGGAGAATATTTCTCAAATGAGTTTTCTGATTTTTTAATGGATCAAGGCATCAAGAGGCAAGTAACATGCAGGTACACACCCCAACAAAATGGAGTAGCAGAGAGAAAGAATAGATACATTGCCGAGATCGCTAGAGCAATGCTTAATGAGATGAATGTACCTAACATGTTTTGGAGTGATGCAGCAAATACCGCCGTGTATCTAATGAATAGGGCTCCTACCTCAGGGATCCATGGCTTGACACCATATCAAGCCTATTATGGTAAGAAACCTGATCTTTCCCACTTGAAGATATTTGGATGTACTTGTTATGTACATGTGCCAAGTGAATTGAGGCACAAGCTACAACCAAAGGCAGAAAAGTGTGTGTTTCTAGGATATTCAAATGATCATAAAGGTTACAGGTGCTTCAACCCAAACACAAAGGACTTGAGGATATCAAGGGATGTAGCATTTGATGAGCTACTCCCTTGGTATAAGAAGTATGATTGTATGCAGGACTATGAAGAAGAAAAGCATGGACATGATGAAGAACAAATCGACCTAGAGCTAAGCGGCCCAAGGTGTTCCATCAATGAAGATAGTTCAAGCATGAACTCACCATGGAGGGGGAGATCTTCATCAAGCTATGAAGCACAATCAATCAACAAAGGCAAAGCAACATTGGTGGAGTTGGATGAAGAAGGTAATGAAGTTGAAGATGATGAAGGACACATGATGGAGAAAGAAGCCACGTCAAAGAAAGAGATCAAGTTCCCAAGGCAAAGGAGGTTTATTCCTCCAAAAGGTGAAGAAAGGAAGTCTTCTAGAGTTAAGTATCCAACTCAAAGGTTTACTTATGATTCATACATGGCAACACATTATGCATATATGAACAAAGTAGTAGAAGATCATGAGCCCGATTGCTATGAAGATGCAAGCAGGTACACCGAATGGAAAGAGGCAATGCAAGAAGAGATCGACGCACTTGAGGAAAATCAAACATGGACTCTAGTGCCCAAGAAGGAGAACATGAAGGTAATAGGTAATAAGTGGGTGTATAAAGTAAAGAGGAATTCAGATGGATCTATTTCTAGGTTCAAAGCAAGATTGGTGGCCAAGGGTTTTGCACAAACCTATGGAGTGGACTTTGAAGAGACATTCAGCCCCGTGGCAAAGATGAGCACCATTAGGACACTCATTGCAATGGCTGCTAGCAAAGGATGGAAGCTCTTCCAATTGGATATCAAGAATGCCTTTCTTAATGGAGACTTGGAAGAAGAGGTATACATGGAGCAACCACTAGGTTTTGTTCATAAAGAGTTTCCACATCATGTTTGTAGGTTGAAGAAGGCACTTTATGGCCTAAAGCAACCTCCAAGGGCTTGGAACCAAAGATTGGTGGACTATTTGATCAAATGTGGTTACAATCAATGCAAGGCGGATCCATCTCTCTTCATCAAACAAAGAGGAGAACTTGTGGTCTACATGTGTGTGTATGTAGATGATCTTATCATTACAGGTAATGATACAAAGGGCATTGAGGAGATCAAGGCAAAGCTTAGAAAGGAGTTTAGGATCTCTGATCTTGGAGATCTTAGGTATTTTCTTGGCATTGAAGTTGTATACAAAGAAGAAGGTATTATGCTCATACAAAGGAAGTATATTCTAGACCTACTTGAGAGGTTTGGGATGCTACATTGCAAGCCTATTTCAAATCCCATGGAAGTTAATGTAAAGCTAAGCTCCATTGATGGAGAGCCATTAGAGGATGTAACTTTGTATCGATCTATTGTAGGCTCTTTCAATTATGCCACAATAACTAGGCCCGACATAGCATATGGAGTTGGAGTGTTATCACAATTTATGCATAGTCCAAGGACTACACACTTGCAAGCTGCAAGAAGAATGTTGCGATATCTCAAAGCCACTATAAATGAAGGATTGTTCTACTCATTTGATGATAATATGCAGGTCAAAGCTTATTCCGATGCCGATTGGGCCGGTTCGAAGGAAGATAGAAGGAGTACAAGTGGTTACCTAGTCATGCTAGGTAGCAAGATCATCTCATGGATTTCAAAGAAGCAACCCACGGTGGCATTATCTTCCACCGAGGCTGAGTATAGAGCTTTGGCTCAAGTCACATGTGAGCTAATGTGGATTAAGAAGTTATTTATGGAGCTTAATTTGCAGGTTGACACATATCCAATTTTTTGTGACAACATGAGTAGCATTCATCTAGCATCGAACCCTGTTTATCATGCTAGAACCAAGCATATTGAAGTGCACTATCACTTCATAAGGGAAAAGGTGATATCCAAGGAAGTTAGTGTTAAAAGTCAAGCTTCAAGCTAATTTTGTGGGGAATCTTTTATGGACATGTGGAGCAATCAAAGGAAGCCAAAAGCCACGAGATTCCATCAAGAAAAGTCACTCAACCACTCCCCAAGTCATCTC
>CM035414.1:98791324-98793824 GCA_020310875.1 Ceratopteris richardii | reverse complement strand
CTTGCAAGTGTTGGAGAAGAAATTGAGGAAGAACAAATAGTCAGACAAGTGATCAATGGACTAAAGGCAGATGACAAGTGGGAGAGCTTTACCACAGCAATGGACTTATACATGGACATCCAAGCACTTGATCTAACAACTCTGATTGGACAACTCTTTACACATGAAGCAAAGATCACAAAGAATGGAGAGCAATCAAAAGGTAACAATCCCTCTGCCCTATATACTGATAACAAGACTAAAGACAAGGGTAAAAACAAAAAGGTTGATGAAGAAGGCTCTACCTCCCAAGCAAACTATGCAGGGAGAGGTAGATCATCTAGAGGTAGGGGCAGAGGAGGTAAGTCAGGTAGGGGGAGACCCTACAACCAATCTCCATGCAATATTTGTGGCTTGTCTAACCATACTACAGATGAATGCTACAAAAACTACAAGAACCAAAGAGGAAGAGGTCACCAAAGAGGAGGATACTCTCAAGGCAGAGGCAGATTCAACCAATCTCAAGGCTACCATGGCTACAACAATAATTATAACAACAACTACAATCACAATGGCAACTATCAAGGTGGATACAGGAATAGGAAGGACTACAACAATTATGCAGAGGAGCAAGATGATTCCTTGTTGATCATGAACATGACATCTAAGTCAGGTATCAATGATGATCACTTACTCTACATTGATTCAGGTTGCTCTAATCATGTAGCTAGAAATGTTGCATTACTTTCTGATTTGGAAGAACCCAAAGGCAAGCACCAAGTGCAGACAGGTGATGACACTAAACATTCAGTTGTTAAAGTAGGCAATGTCAAAACAAGTGATGGTAATCAGAATTTACTAAGCAGAGTGTTGTATGTTCCAACAATCACCAAGAATCTGATGAGTGTAGGTCAGATTGTAGAAAAAGGTCTACAGGTCAGGTTCACTCAACATGGTGCATATGTGGAGGATCCAAGACATGGATTCAGAAGGATAGCCAAGGGAGAAAAATCAGGTAGATTGTTTACCTTTGAACTTGAAGACACTAAGAGTATTGCTTTGTACAACTATAAAGATCAAACCCTATCAGAATTGGAGATTTGGCACAAGAGATTAGGTCACATTGGAGAGAGGACATTAAAGCAAATGAGTAGGGATCAATGTGTGCTTGGGATACCTAATGTATCCAAGCAACACATGATATACAAGTGTGGGGCTTGTCAATTTGGTAAGTCACACAGATTGCCCTATACCAAGAAAGGTTTTATGCATGAAGATTATCTGGAATTGGTGCATACAGATGTTTGGGGACCTAGCAAGGAGCCATCCATATCTGGATCAAGGTACTATGTGTCCTTTATTGATGACTATATCAGGTGGACTGTTCTATACTTCATGAAACATAAAGATGAAGTATTTAATTGTTTCAAAAGGTATCTTGCATTAGTTGAAAATCAAACAGGTAGACATTTGAAGAAGCTAAGGTCAGATGGTGGTGGAGAATACTTCTCCAATGACTTTGAAGATTTCTTGCAGGAAAGAGGCATCAAGAGGGAGATTACTACAAGGTACTCACCTGAACAAAATGGGGTAGCTGAAAGAAGGAATAGACTCATTGTAGAGACAGCTAGATCTATGCTAAATGAAAAGAAATTGCCAAATTATCTTTGGGCAGAGAGTGTATCTACTGCCACATACTTAATTAACAGGTTGCCATCAAAAACACTTGATGGAATGACACCCTATGAGGCTTGGCATGGTAAGAGACCATCTCTGGATCATTGCAAAATTTTTGGTTGTGTTGCATATGTGCATATTCCCTCACAGGTAAGGGGAAAGCTAGACCCTAAAGCTGAAAAATGTATCTTCATTGGTTATGATTTGAATCAGAAAGGATACAGGTTCTATAACCCCTCAAACAAAGGCTTCAAGGTAAGCAGAGATGTCATCTTTGATGAAAATGATTCATGGTATGAAAATGAGTGCAGGAAAGTTAGCCTACCTTATGATATGGAAGAAGACTTTCCCAAACTTATCAGAGAAGAACCAATACAGAAAGAGGACACAAGCTCAGATGATGAAGACACCATCAACATTGAAGAATTCAAGGCTTGGAAATCCAAAGGGAAGATGAAGATGAAGCAACTAGAAGACAATCCAGAATCCTCAATTCAAGCTATGAGGAGATCTCAAAGAGAAAAAAAGAAACCTATTAGGTATGGGTATGATACTTCACTTGTAACCAAGCACTCTGTATATCTTGCAAAGGATCTCTTGAATGAAGAACCAGGTACATTTGAAGAAGCAATCACTAAACCAGAATGGAAGGAAGCAATGGATGAAGAAATGGAGGCTCTCAAGGAGAGTGATACTTGGGACTTGGTACCCAAGAAGGACTCCATGAAGGTGATAGGATCCAGATGGATCTACAAACTCAAGAGGAACTCAGATGGTACAATAAACAGGTATAAAGCTAGGTTGGTAGCCAAGGGTTTTGCACAAACCCAAGGCATTGATTATG
>CM035414.1:98751324-98776324 GCA_020310875.1 Ceratopteris richardii | reverse complement strand
GCCACTAATTGCTCATGTTGTGCTTGCAATGCGCTAAACTGCTGTTGTAATTGTTTCTTCTCTTGCTCTAAGTCAATAAATCTTCCTTGTAATGCTTCATGACTCCTGAATAAACTTGTATGCTGAGCATCGAGGTGCTGATAGTGTTGTTGTAACTGAGACATGCACTGATACATGTTATTAAATACATTATTAATGGGGGTGGATGCAGGAAGGGTGTTAAATGCAGAAGGGAAGGGAAAGGGGAAGGGAAGTGTGAATGCGGTGCTGGAAAGTGGTGAAGTGGGTGGTGGGGGAATGGGAGATTGTGGCCGTATAGGGGGAGGGAGAGGTGCAGTGGAGGGTGATATGTCCATAAAATCCATGGTGGAAGCAGTAGTGGGAGTGATTGTGAATAGTGGAATTGTGGGTGCAGTGATTGTGGTGAATGTGTACAGTGTTCTGTGCAGTTGTGAATGTGAACTACCCGAAAGTGTGAGTGGGGGAATGGGGATGTCAGTAGCTGCCGTTAGGATTACAGTGGTAGTGGGGTTGTATACACGGGAGGTGTTGAGAGGGTGTGTGGGTTGATTGGCGGTTTGTGCTTCAGTCATGGCGGTGGACTCGGAGGCGGTAACGGTGGTTGTTACATTGGTAAGGGGAGGTGAATGTGGCAGGTGTGGGGGCGAAGGTGGTAAGGGAGGTGATGGAGGTGCACTTGATGTATGGGCTTCCTCGGTGTCCTGAGCGGTGTGTGCAGTGCCCGTGGTTGTGGGGGTGCCTTGTGGTCCTGATCCTAATACATTCATTTGTTTCCCTGCTCGTGGGGGACGTCTTCCGTATCTCCTTTCCGTTCTGCGTGATTGTGTCAGGGCCGTCCGCACTGCCTCAGATACTCCTAAGGCATCAGAGATCATATCCAGTGTGGCACGATACTGTTCATCAACTCCTTCCTCCTCAAGGATTTGGTGCATGATAGCCTTTCCTACTGCAAGGGATAACTTATGTTGTTGTTGGACCCTATCAATGGTATTGTAGAGCTTTTTCAACTCCTTTGTATATGCTGGGGCACCCTCTAGCTCCTGTATAACTTCTTGCTCATAGTCATGCGCCTCCTCATCAGAAAATCCTTCCTGTTCAGCCTCTTGGCCTTCTTCTTCTTCATCCTCCAATTCCACCACTTCTGGTTGTCTTGGCTGGGGTTGTTCTGTAGCCGTGTGTTGTCCACTACCCTGCTCTGCTTCGACTTCCACATTAACAGCTTCAATGATTCTGGCAACTTCTTCATCCGTTAGATCTTCCAAAGTGAATCCGTGAGGAAATTCCAGATCAGTAGGTACTGGTGGAAACACAAGGTTAGGGCCATCTGTGCTGTGCCTGGGTAACCTGATAGTAAATGGTTGTACTCGTCTGGGAAGCCTTGGAGTTGTTTCAGGTGTTAGGGTTGCACTACGGGCTTGTGCACAAGGCATCTGGACGGTGCCTCTCATCTTCTTTGAGGGAGGCCCTGCGGCTGACAGTCTGCGTTGAAACTCCTGTGCTCTGGTCCAAATGAGAGCCCTTTGCACCGGTACATCATATGCGAGACATCTATACACAATTCTTGTAAGCGCACAGCATCCATACAGTACAGATTTTTGTTTCTTATACCACCTTTGATGAGCCAAATGAATTTGGTCGATAATCCAGTGGGGCATATTGATTGTCAAATCAAAAGCATCCGCTAAGTAGAGGCTAAACCAGATCTTTTTGGGAGGCATTGTGAACCTTTCTTGTGCGGGGAATGCGAAATGTTGCATGACCATGCGTAAATGAATGGCGATCATAGGTGTCATCGCGACCATGTCCTTTAACTTCGTCAGATTCCTGTTCTTCATATTATCGGGGACCATGGTCTCTTTCTCTGTAGGAATGTGCATACCTTTCATGTCGAGAGCTTCTCTTACCAAGTTGATAGTCAAGCGGAAACGCTTCAGCTCATTGCCCCTTGTGAGTGATGGGAGTACAAAGGAGCTGTATCCTTTTTTGTCTTTGCTTGGAGTGAGGGTGCTAATCAAGTATGAGCACCTTAGAAAATCGGGCTTTGGTAGTTGGAACTTGAAATAATCATAGAGCCCAGCCTTCTTCCATATCGGCTTCAGTCCTTCGTTATTCTGTAGATTTTCAAACTCCCTGGTAAAGAAGTGGTATCTGCCCCAACATCCATTGAATTCTACCTCGGACTCCCACATGTATGTGCCTTCACCCAGAGGTCCCGCAACGTCACTGAACCAGTGTGAGGTTTTGCCCACCGGCATTGTGTGACCCTGTGGAGGATTCTGAATCGGTATGGCATGTAATGCCCTTAATACCGCTGGTCGTTCCTTTAATTCCTCCTCGACCAGAAGGCTTTCAATGTCCACAACTTGGGGGCTGGTGCCTGCCTGGGAGCTGGTTCCTACCGTATCGGCCATGTTACTTATTGCTGCCTGTCTCTGTGAGAATATACAAACATGTGTTAACATTGTACAGGACAAGAGAGAACCATTGTTGTTCCCATTACAACATTAACATGAGGGTCGGGAGCGAATAATGGGTTAGTAAGTGCTCGGTGCGAGTGTGTGTGTGGTTAGGAGTTCGGAAGACCTAAGAGCTAAGAGGAATGATGTAGTGTGATAGTGAGGTGGTTAGTAGGTTGTCATGGATTCACAAATGGGGTCCGGGGGTTTGTTACAAGTCTTAGGCTGCCAAATGTAGTGGATGGGTTTTGCTCTTGGTTTCGTAGAGACTCTCGAGAGCTTTATAGGTGTGTCCGCTTGAAAATGAGGCCTTTTAGGGACCCATTTACAAGTGATTATGTTCGTGCTCATGGGCCTTGGTGTAGCTATTTGAGCCCGCAAACAAGCCTTAGGCACCCAAATTTGTCTTGATTGTGGGCCAGCCTTCATCGACTTCTTGGGTACCCAAATAGACTTCACGTTAGCAGAAGAACTTCTGAAAGACTTCTTATTGGTGCCGTATTGTTGGTTACTAATAAGAGGCTTTGCCCGTGTGGTTGGCTTGAGTGCAACCGGGTGTTCTCCTTTCCGCACCCACACTTGTTTCACTAGCTGAGACATTTTGCTGCGCAGGTACTTTTGATCTCCGACATAGGTAGTACTCTGCTTCTTCTGCCTTTGATCCACCTTTGGTTGCTGCCTCCCTCTGGCCTTTGGAAAAGAAGGGAGTTCCGTTGTGGTTCTGACTCCTTTTTTGAGATCTTCATTCTTCTGCATCACATAGCCTTGGACAAGAACAGCATGGTCAGCTTCATGTGCACCCCTGGAGGGACCAGGAGTCTGTGCCTTTCCTAGTTCCTTGAGTGCTCTATTATTTAACTCCATTGTAATTATAGTCTGATTCACCCATACCTGAAGAAGTCCACTTCTTAGGTTTAAGTTGACTGCTTGGTCATAAATCCAGTCTTGACCCAGGACAAGGGGTTCCGTGAGGTCCTCGTCTTGGCATACTAGCGCTTTAACTGTCATTGCCTCATCATGAATATAGAGGGGAAGTTCCACCTCGCCCATGCAAGGGGTTTCCACGCCTCCCAATCCTATGAGATATGCTTCCACAGGATTGACAGTTAACTGCAACTCTTGACAGTAAGACGATTTAGTAGCACTAGTGGCTGCGCCTGAGTCAATCAAGGCTCTTACAGTCCTTGCACTCTTTCCTTGTCCTATATCTAAGGTTATGAAAGGACGTCGATCAGTTATCCTATGTGAGCTAACACCTGAAACTTCACACATAGCTACGTCATATCCTTGATCTGCATATGCCTAGGGTGCTCTCTACCTTGTCTTCTTAATTTCATTCTCCTTATGTGCTCTAGGGCTTCCGCTTGAGCTTCTTCTCGAATTCGTTTTTCCTCCTCTTTGCGTTTCTTAGCAGTGTTGAGTCGGCTTAGCATTTCCTCCGTGAGGGGTTCCTGATACAACTTGACTCTGCATCCGTTGATATAACTTGGGAGAACATCGCCTTCTAATGTGGCTAGTTGCACTGCTCCACTTGTTGAGATCCTATTGATGATCATAGGTCCGTAGCCTCTCTTTTCTAGCTTCCTTGCATGTTGTTTCAATGTGTAGACTAAAACTAGATCTCCTACTTTCAAGCCCTTATCCTTCACATGGGCATCAAAGTATGCCTTCTGTCGTTTCTTTGCTGCATATATCCCTGCACCTGCTCTCAGTCTTGTTTCTCCTAATCGTTCAAGGTCAAAAAGTCTAGAGGAGAGTTCATGACCCGTCCATTCGTGCTCTTGTGCTACCTTCAATGTAGGTATCAAGAAGTCCAAGGGTAGCACCGCGTTTTGGCCAAATACCATCTGAAAGGGGGTGGCTTGGAGTACCATTTTGTAGGCGACTCGGTATGCCCAAACAGCATGGTGTAGCTGTTTGTCCCAATCTGAGCGTTTAGTGTTTACTAATTTTGTCAGTACATTGCATAAGATCTTGTTGGTGCTTTCGGCTTGTCCATTAGCTTGAGGGTGATAGGGGGCAGACTTCTTATGTATTACCAAGAATTCTTGGAGTAGATTTTCAATCACTTCGTTCAAGAAGTGAGTGCCTCTATCACTTACAAGCTCTATAGGTAGCCCATATCTTGTGAATACATTCTCAAACAAGAATTTAGCAGTTGTTTGAGCATCGTTCTTCGTTGTGGCTTTTACCTCCACCCACTTAGTTAGATAGTCTGTTACAACAATGATATATTCTGCATGGGAACCCTTATCTGGGGGATTAATAGGACCTACGAAGTCTATTCCCCACTTAGAGAATGCACGTCCACCCATCATAGGTTTCAGCGGCATCTCATCTTTACGTATAGGATACTGGGTTCGCTGACAGACATCACACCGTTTCACATAGGTATGTGCGTCCATGTGAAGGGTAGGCCACCAGAAGCCCGCAAATAGTATTGCCTTGATCACCCGATCTGGTCCAAAGTGTCCTCCTGCTACACCTTGGTGAGCAGTGTCCAAGATCTTGAGATATTCGCTTTCATGGACACATAGTCTCAAGTAACCATCTTTACCGCGTTTGTATAGATTATCACCAATAAGTGAGTAATCCTGGGCTTCTTGTTCTAAACTCCTTTTCCTCGCCAGAGTCATGTCTGGAGGGAATGTTTTTGTTCTCAGGAAGGATACTAGTGGTTCACTCCAATCTGGCACAATGGACACTTGATAAAGAGTGGCGTGTTCCACAGGTGGTTTAGTGCAACAGATTGGGCATTCTTTGCACAACCTTTGGACATCAGCTTCCATAGTTGGCCAATGTACTCCGAGTCTCCTTAGTGTCTGTAAGGTTCGTTGCTTTGAGTAGTGTTGCTCTAACGCACCTACATGTGATAAATGCAACCATTTATTGTACTCGTCCTCTTCCACACAACAAGCCAAGATTCCTTGATCTGTGTGCTTGTACATGCTTTCTGCCATGATGTGGTACTTTTGGGCTTTCACAACTTCTCTATTCCGTGTGTTTACTACTGGATGGTTAGGCCCATATGTCAATACTGGTACCAATGGCTTAGCCCACTACGGTACCACTTCCAAGTTAAACAAGTAAGCATCAGGAAGGTCATCTGACACTCCTTGTGGGGCTTCTCCAGATGTGAGCCTAGAGAGATGATCCGCTCTCAAATGAGTCCTACCTTTCCTTACCACAACCTCGAAATCATATTCCATTAGTAAGAGAAACCATCTTACTAATCTTCCTGTATTGCATGGCTTGTTCACGAGATATAACAATGCTTGGTGATCAGTAAAAAATTTAAACTTATTTGCAAGCAAATAGTGTCTAAATTTCTTGACTACATATACCATGCCTAAGCCTTCTCTCTCTGTAGTGGTATAATTTCATTTAGCTGCATTCAATTGTCTACTGGCATAGGCAATTGGAAGATCCATATTACCTTCACCAGTAGGTTGTGCGAGTACACATCCAATAGCATAATTGGATGCATCCACGTGAACATGGAATGGCTTATTCCAATCTAGTGTGGTCAAGATTGGTGCTGAACATAATCTTCGTTTAAGCTCCTGGAAGGCATTCTCACATTCATCCGTCCACTCAAAGTTAGTCAGAAGTCCGTACATGGGCTTTGCAATGACAGCATACATGTGAATGAACCGACGGTAGTAACCACAATGTCCCATGAAAGCTTGTACTTCCTTGACATTCCTTGGCCTAGGTAGCTCTGCTATGGCTCTCACTTTCTCTTCATCGGTGGATATGCCATTTTTTGACACTATGTGTCCTAGAATCTTGCCTTGCTTGACCATAAAAACGCACTTTTCTGGGTTCAGGTAGACTTGATATTCTCTACATTTGTCAAAGATTTGTCTGAGTTCAGGAATATGGGTTTGTCTAATGTTGGAATGAGCATAAAGATCATCAACATAGACTTCTAAGTTCTTCCTCAGGAACTCCTTAAATACATGGCACATTAGTCTCTGGAAGGTAGCTGGTGCATTGGTAAGCCCAAATGGCATTACACGAAAGGCAAATATACCCCACTCTGTGGCAAAAGCTGTCTTATGCTGATCTTCTGGAGCTATGGCTACTTGATTGTAGCCCGAAAATCCATCGAGGAAGCTGTACACTTCCTTGCCTGCTACTCTTTCTAAGAGATGCTCTGTGATAGGAAGCGGATAGTTATCTCGAATCGTGGCTGCATTAACCTTCTTCAAGTTAATGCATAAATGCAGCTTGCCATTCTTCTTGGGCACCACTACGATGGGGGATACCCACTCAATGTGCTCAATTTCATAGATAAATCCAGCTTCAACCAGTCTGTCTATCTCCTCTTTGATCTTGGCAACGTAATTATCGTTATATGTATAGGGCTTTTGCTTAGAGGGTTTAGCATCTGAGGTCATGGGGATAGTGTGTGAGCATATGTCAGGGTCAACACCTTTCAAATCCTTGTAACTCCAAGCGAATACATCTCTGTATTCTCTTAGCAAGGCAATTAACACATGCTCTTCTTCCTCTGTTAGGTCATGGTCTATGTACGTGCATCTCTCCTCTCCTTCTTCTAGGGCCACTACTATTTTCTTGGTGGTTTCTTTGTTATCATAGGCCTCTCCTACTTGTGCCTCTCGTTTAGACATTCTTATCATGACTCTCCTGTCGTCTATCTCATACTTCTTAAAATTTTCTGGGACCTCAAACAAAGATTCTTCCTCTTCTGGTGAGACTTCTCTCTTCTTTCGTTTCTTTCCTTCTTCCTTCGGGGTCACATGTGTTGCTAATCTTACATCATTTGTAAGCTCTCCATGCCTCTGGGGTTGAAATTCTACTTCATGGAAGTATTCTTCATCTGATGCAAATGGTGGGTCCATAATGATTGACTCTAGATCGGAGTCACTTGCATCCTCAAATGCATCAGGGCTAGGTTCGCATTCTTCTAGAACAGCCTCTCCCATGATTGGCTCTATGGAGAAGACTGAAATGTCATAGCCATCCTCATCACAGTGGGGTGTCCATTGTTCTTCATTGATGGCCACATCCATTGTTGCTAGGATTTCTGCCCAGCCATGGGGTTCAAATTCCTCATCAGGAAAAACTACAGGTGCATAGGCTGGGTCTTGAATGGGTCTATGTGTTTCGTTTGCACCTATATCTCTGGCCTTCTCTCTCTTCTCTTCTTCTACTGCTACTTTGCACATCCATAAGTGGGTGTCTTCATGCATCCATGAGGATCCTGATCCTATGGAATGCACAGATTCTGTATCATCTTTGGCTCTATGGATGGGCTTCCATTGGATAGGGGGAACATCTCTATGAGAGTAATCTTTGAGATTCACTTTGGTCGTAACACCCAAGTGTTGCAGGTACAAAGAATTGGTTCCCCAATCCTGTACCACTTGCAACTGTCGCATAAATGGTCTTCCCAAAATCATCTCATAGGCATGATTTTTGCTGAAGTCACATATAGCAAATGTATGCTCAAACTCGACACCACAAGTGGTGAGAGTTATTCCTTCTAGCAATCCTAAGGGTCTCTCAATATGACCATTGACCATCTGCAATTTCATTCTCGTTGGCCTGAGTGCAGGTTTGCTCCAGCGCTTCCATAGGGAAGTGGTGGCAATTGCAACTCCTACACCTGAGTCCAAAATTGCCTTGGTGGTGTGCTCCTGGTAGGTAATGGGAAGATAGGTGTTCCCTTCTTCACCTTCACACATATCTCCTATCTTATCCAAGGGTATTTCTGGCACTATCCTTTGGAATCCTACCTGGGAACGAGGTTTTGCTATCTCTGGTACTTGTTTGGCGACATGTTTCCATAATTTAGGTCTAACCTTGAGTAGCTCTTCTAACTTGAGATTGCACTGCACTTTAGTGTTCTTCACTACCTCTGTGTTCCTAGGTATGATTGAATCTTCGTTTCTTACCATGACTGTAGGTGTTCTCATACAGGTGGACTTTGCTTCCCATGGGCCTGTGAAATGGGGCAGTTCTTGTAAAGAATTAGACTCGAAGTCTAATCTTTCTTAAGATTGGGTACTCTCCTGCTCCCCATAAATGGATGGGATGTCTTGTGGGAATTGGTCATGTGCATCATCCACAAGTTCAATGGGAGGAGGGACTTCACTTTCCTTAGCCCATTTGTCTTCTTGAATCTCGCGTAGGAATTCTGGTGTGAACCGATTCATAGAAGATGATGTGTCTGGCTCCATAGAGTTAGGCACATAGGCTTCAGGCACATAAGCTTTTGGCACATAGGCTTTCTGGGTAGGAAGACCTGCTCTTTCACTGGCCTTGTCATGGTGTTGAGGGGCGAGTTCCTTTTGTGATTGTGCCATTAGATTCTCCATTCTTTCTAGGGAAGGAGGGTTGTCTGGTTCAGTGGAATTGGGCACATAGGCTTTTGATGGGGAATGGGTCATGTTTTTGCTTGCTTTATCTCTTTCTTGATTTTTTTCTTCCTTGGCAGATCTTGCAATTATGCCCTCTAACTTCTCTAGAAGTCCATCCAAGTGTAATTGCGTCTTGGCTGAGCCCGAGTAATTGAAAAGGCGACTGGCTTCAAACATAGTCTGAGCCAATGCGACCATTTTCGCGCAAAGCTTGGTTCTTTCTATCTCTAGGTCAGCTCTAGGGTAGCACTTGTCATGATCCGTTACATTTGGCCCTTCTTGGATTCTGGCCTGATAGGCTTTAAGCATCATGTCGATATCTTCAGGAGTGGGATCAGCTAATACTGATCCTGCTCGGGGTGGTGGAATTGTATGAGATGGGTTGGAAGGTGGCGGGTCGGATGGCGATGGAAATGGTGGTGGTGGGGTAGTGTGAGAGGGAGTTTGAGATGTGAGTTCAGTTATCTTGGCTTTGGTTTCTCTTATGCTTTCCTCAAGTTCACTCATCTTTTTAGCCCATTGTCTTTTCATTCTTTCCCTACTATCTCTCCAGGCTCTAGTTCTCTTCTTGGTTATGCTCTCCGTTTCACTAACTTCTGGGATCTTCCCCTGATCTATAGCTTGGTTTTGCTGCAATGCTTGAGCTCTTGTGACCACTTGCACTGGTGCAGTGGAAGTCACACTCCCTGTGGAGTCTACAACTAACCCAATAACGTTTATAGGAGTGATTTTTGGCATATTGTTGGGATTCTTAGGACAATCTCGTAAGAGATGCTCCTTTCCACACTCCTGACAATAGCCTTGGATCGTTACTGACTGGGGTTGGGTAGGTGGAGGCAAGGGACAGTCACGAATGAGATGATCTCCTTGACATCTGTAACATGGTCCTCTAGGGAATGGGGGTCTCACCTGCCTAGGTTGGGGTCTAGGATTGGGGTTTGCATACATGACATTTGTGTAATCTGATTCCCAGCTAGGTTCACTCGGTTCCTCACTATAGTAAGATTCACCATGTTCAGGAGACTGCATGTAGTAAGCATGGGGACTATCAACATGCGTAGAATCGAAGCTATGGTCACTGGGATCACTTTCTGAAAGCAATGGTGTTACGGGGACTATAGCTCTATTCAGGTTTTCTTCTGCAGCTGCATACTTTACAGGGATCACGTTGGATGGAGCTGGAGGTTGTTGGGCTAACACAGGCTGAGGCCTTTGCTGGGCTTGGTATTGTGGTTGGTAGGTTTGTTGAGGCCTAGCATACTGTTGTGGTTGGTATTGGTTTCGGTATCTGCCTTGTTGAGGGTATGTCTGAGGGTAGGTTTGCCTAACTGCTTGCTTGTTGTATGGGCAGTCTTGTGCTGTGTGATTTGTGTATCTTCGTTCTATAGTGCAGTACTGGCTACTAGGATTTACTTGGGGTTGGGCCGTAATGGGACATACGTTCGCCATGTGGTCGCCACCACAAGTATAGCATCTTTTTACAGGGGCGAACCTTAGGATTTGTTTACCAGAGACACCTAATTTCTGAGCCACTTTCTCTACAAGTTCCTCGATCGATGTGGATTGCGTGGAAAAGAGGCTAGAGGCACTATCAAAATCTTTGTAGATTTTGGAAAGCTCTAACTCCTCCCCTAGGTTGTCCTCGATGTCAATGCACATGCGTACACACTCTTCTATGGTCCTAGGGTCCTTCAAGTACACATAAGATCTTAACTTTGTACTCAGCAATCCATCCAAGAATAAAGCCACTTGCTTAGCTGGTGTGGGTAGCTCCGAAACAGGGCATCTTTCAAGATATTGCCTAAATCTTCGTCCTGCAAGTCTCACGGTCTCTTGAGGGGTTTGCTTGAAGCTGTGAATCAATGAGGAGGTATTATGTCTTATTCCACTCTTAGAGAATTCAATAATGAAAGCCTCCAGGAGTTGGTCTATGCACCTAAATTGTCTCTCACTCAATGGTTGGAACCACGTAAGGGCTGTGTTCCTAAGGGTTAGACCAAAGGCATTATATTGTGTGAATAGGTCCTCCACTTGTTCTGCTCTCAAGACTTGCCTAAACTCTGCCACATGATTGTATGGATCTCCAGTGCCATCGAAGTAGTTCTTCATGGACTTAACTAGCTGAGTCGGTCTCAAAGTCCTTGTGTGCTCTCTAGGTCGTGGTAGGGGGAACTCATCCACATTTCTTTGATTCCTGTGAGCTCTAAGTATCTCCGGTTCTACTCTATTCGTTTCCATCCTCGTTCTTTCTCTGCCCACTGGGTTGGCAAAGCTTACTTCCGCCCTTTCTCTATGTCTGTCTCTTTGGGATCCATGAGCTTGGGATGTTCCGGCACCAGGGTGACCATAGGACACATTTGATCTTGGTTGGGGGAAAACGAATTCACCCTTCCACGTGTAGGCATGCCTATCATTTTCTGTCACCACGAAGATCCTCTCTGAAGCGTGATCTAAGTAGGTCACTCTGCCTGGGCTATCAAGATCCTTAAACTCATAGATCATGATTGTTCCTATATCAATTGGCTGATCAGATTTATACCTCCAAAAGGCTTCGTCAGTTTCTCGATTGAGGAGCAAATCTATGCTTTTATTATCCTGAGGAATCCACTCTGGTGTTATAATCCTAGTGAGAACCGATTTGCCTCGAGGGGTTCTAGGTTCTGTACCCATGTTTCCTTGCTCTAAGTCCCCTAAGTCCGCTTCTGGGATCACATTTCCAAATTCGTCCGTCCTATCTGGGTGACTGGTGACTACGTATATGGTTCCTTCTTTGTCCAAGTATGCTCTGTTTTCATACTTGACAGCTGGGCGCTCTAGTCCTATGGATTGGTCAGGGTTCTTAATCTATAGCACAGATCTTCCTAAGCCGTCCTCATAGATGCTGACACCTAATCGGTTGGTCCTAAGGTATTCCAACTGCGTTTTGTAAGGGCCTTCTACTCTATGCAAGTAAGGCACTCCTGAACTTCCTGTAGGTCTCTCCATGCCTTGAGACATCTCTGACTCACTGGTCTCAGAGCTAGGGTAGTGTGAGTGGTGGCTCAACTGTTGGGCCCAAGACCTAGCAGTGTGGTTGACACTAGCCTCTGAAGACCTAAGGCTTTGTCTATCCCTTACTAGATGTCGCCCTGATCTAAGGTTCATAAGCCTAGCTGAATAGCCCAATTTTGCCCAAGTACAACCTCGTTGCAGAGTCCTTTTGTATCAGTTACTTGATTCTTTTTAGTTGATTCCCATGTTAAAATTCTTGTCTGATATCACGTCGTAAGGTATAATTGTGTAGTTCCGCACTTAAAGTTGCTCGTTCCACGTTAAGTTCTTTTCCTTTAAAGTTCTCGACAGTACAAAGATTATGTTCTTAGCTTGAACTTGAAAGTTTAGGTCTGCTTCAACTTGATAATTGCCTACCGTCACCCTGACTTACTCCTACCTCTAGTCGTTGTTAGCCTAAGCTAGGAATTGACAGAGGGGGTTGAAAGTTTCCAACCTTTTGTTTCTTGCTTGGTTGCCCTTGAATGCCCAGGAAGTGTGTTCCCAAGCTTGCACTTACACTTGCTTAGAACGCCTTTCGATGCTCTCAATAGATCTGTAAGAGTTCCAAAGCTAGCTTTAAGATTAAATTATAAAGACAGAACCAATGATTTTCATTCCTGTAGCACAAACACTAACTTGCATAGTGATTTTTAGGAAAACAATTCTAAAGACCCCTGACTTTGATCCCCCTGGGTATGGTCAACTTCAAAATACCCTATCTGAAAATCAACGCATTATCTTTATAAAAAACAGTTGAGGGCGTGTAGTATATGCCACGAGCTTTCCAACAAGCCCTAGAGCTCAAAAAATGGATTTCGTATGAAAAAGTTATGACTGTTCAGGGTTTAGGGGGTTAAAACAAGATTCAATCTGGCTGACAGATCCTAGGATTTTCTCCCAAATCACAAGTGTAGGAACCTCCAAAAATGCTAATAGATTGACTATTTTGCCCCAAAATTATCCCAAATTTTGAACAAAAGCCAACCCTAATTTTTGGCCGAAAAGCCTGTCAATCGCGATTGACAAAGGTGTCCGTCGGGCCTATCAGTCGCGATCGACAGGTCTGTCAATCGCGATCGACAGAGTCGATCGTGGCTGTCAATCGCGATCGACACGTTTTCCAGTTTTTTCGCCAAAATTTTAGTCAATCGGGGACCTATCAATCGCGATGGACACGTGGCTACGCGTAAAAGTCAATCAATCGTTGAATTTCAGTCGGTCGCGATCGACGGTGTCAATCGCGACTGACAGAGGTGTCGGTCGTGGCTATCGATCGCGATCGACGGTGTCAATCGCGATCAATGGTGTCAATCGCGATTGACAGGGTCCTACGTGGCAGTCTGTCGGTCGTGAAGTCTGTCGGTCGCGATTGACAGGGTCTGTCGGTCGCGATTGACAAGGTCTGTCGGTCGCGATTGACAAGGTCTGTCGATCGCGATTGACAGAAAAACACGGAATTTTTCTACTGTTTTAGGTGATTTGGGATGTGCTCATCATGCTTGTGCTAGTGGTGAACTTTGTTTTACCAAATGATCGAATTTTCTGTCGATCGCGATCGATAGAGGTTGGCGACTGCGAGACAGATTCGACGAATTTCGTACCTGCACAGAGAGTTGGGGATGATGATTCAGCAAGAACCTGCAAAATGCTCAAGAAACATGCAAAAAACCACACACGCAATATCGCTCTCTCGCTCTCTCTCACAAGTGAAATGAGGGAAATGAGGTGGAGAAGGTGATATAATCAAAAAACTGAAAATTTCCGTGATGATGGAGATGGAGGTGGGAGATGGTGATGATGATGATGGTGATGAAGATGGTGAAGGAAAAACAAGAAAATAGATGAAAGTGAAGAAAATACCTACAACTCCAACGCGTCAACTCTACGTCTTACCATCACACGCTCGTCCTCAAAGTTCGTTCCCCGGCAACGGCGCCAAAATTTGGTGTAGCTCAGTGATGAGTAGCACCTCCTTTAATGTCAATCCGGGAAGACGTGAGGATGGTATGAAGACCTCGAGCAAGTGGCGGCACAAGTGCGTGAGTGAGAAGCACACAAACATGCACACACATACATACACACGCGCACACACGGCAAGACAAAGAGTGAGAAGCAATGGAGTTCTTAGATTACTTTCAAGAAGCTCTTACAGGTTCGTTTCAATTACAATCTCACCTCAAAAATGAGCTCTCTAGCTCCTTTTATAGTCTTTGACTAGCTTTGGCCCTGTTCAGACCTAGTGTCCGGCCTAGTTAAAAATTAGGTTCCAGGGCTTATTAGAGGGCTCAAACGAGATCTAAAAAATATGAAAATTGGCAGGTAGATACTTCTAAAGCTCCTCAAGCTCAAGGACTCCTTGGCTTGCACAAAATGGAGCTACAAAAATATGAAATGGTATTTACAGGGGTTGTTAGTGATGAGAATCACTTTTAATTGGTGTAAGGGTGTTGAAAAATTAAAGGTTGCCTTAGTGCTAGATCTGCGTGAATGCTCGTACTTGCTTCTTCATGAAGAAAATTATTGGCCTACTTGCCAGATCGTCGTTGACTCCCTTGTCTGCTTGTGCCTTCTCTCCCTTCTGACTCTCTTCTCTGACTGCCATGCCTCGTTAGTCCTTCAGTTCCTTGTCTGCTGCTAACAATATGTATATGTATATGTATATGTATATGTATTTGTATATGTATATGTATATGTATACCTATATGTATATGTATATGTATATGTCTATGTATATGTATATGTATATGTACATGTATATGTATATGTTTACATATATGTATATTGATAGAGCAAAACATGCTCTCACACCACTGATGGAATAAATGAGGGTGATCATGGTGTGTCGATGCAGAAGCGTAAATAAACTCACAACCTCATGAAGATCTTCTAGTATTGAATTTCAATTGTGAAACACTCTTTTACTTAAGCACATTACCATACATTTACTTTTGCATAGATTTAGTACATAATCATTCACTAATTCTTCTTCATGTAATCCATTCAAAGAGGCAATCTGGGTATCCTTACAAATCTACCAAAATAGCATATATAAACCAACTTAGCATTGTTCCATCATGCATATAATATAGACTATCATATCTAGGTGATAGACTTCCAATATCAACAATGAAACATGATCAATACGTTTTGCAAGTTGTCAACTTTTGCTTTATACACATTTGAGATCTGTCCAAGATTACAAACCTCCAACTTTGACTACTTATACAAGTTGCACCAGTTATGCTATAGAGATTATTCCACTTTGCCTTAGAAGTACATGTTGTCAGTGTGAAAGAGCTCGGTTGATGGATTAGTTCAACCACTGGAATTGCTGCACACGTCGTGTGCTTGCAGCAAGCTCAAGTGTAGGAGAGACACAATAGAGTGTTTAGATTACAACTAAAAACCTTATCAACAAACAATTTTTCATAGTAGCTCAAAGTTCTTCATAGTCCTTTCTCATTAGTATTTCAATCAAAATTCATAGAAGCAATAAAATAGTTTTGTAGTTTGACTGAAACATCTCTATAACATTTAATAAGATTCAATGCACCCCGCACCCCTTAATTCATGAACTCACCTCATACGAAACAGTACTTTGATTTCTATCATTCCTCAAGTTGTTCAATTCGTAAGAAAAGAAAAAGGTTTACTTGTTATCTGCATATGAGTTTAAATACCAACAGGTTCTTCTTACATAAATGACAACTCTAAAAGAATAATTTGGGATGTTTGTAATTCATGAGCTGGGTAATACAAAAGATGAACTCAAAGGGTTCTCGTTTATTGGTTTTGAATGGCTCCATTCTATAGAAGTATTTGAAATAAAAGTCGCACTACAAGAGAATGCACTAAATACATCTAACTATAGGAAACATTAGTTATAATATATTGAAAACATTGGTCATAATATATTTGAACTATTCAAATTAAAGAAGTCTCTTTTGAACAATTGTTTCAAACACCTATAGCGCACATGAATTAAAGCATTGATTCTCAAAAACCTATGTTGTCAATGTGAGCCTTCATATTTTAACCATTAAAATCGTTTAGCAATTCCCATTCCAAAGCATTTTCAATCTTTTCGTATGTTGGACAGAGCACTATCTGGCACTTCTTAATGTACAAAAACTTCAACCCATATATATATATATATATATATATATATATATATATATATATATATATATATATATATATATATATATATATATATATATATTTATTTATTTATTTATTTATTTATTTATTTATTTCAAGTTGGCTTTGCAAGCAGAATTCATTCATGCGGTTTCAAAACAAACATTTAGCAAAATTTATGGGTGAGCAATAAACATAACCTATGGAAGCAAAGGACATCAAGTAATGATTTAAGGCAACAAACACAGTATCACTTTCAAATTTTATGTGTTTAATTAGTGCATGTTTGCAATTCAGCGAAGAATTTCATCGTTCGCTCCAAATTTCCCATTCACAAGCATCAACAATGTTATATGCATTGTAAAAGGCATCTTTAGACAAGCAAGCATTTTATATAATAAGCAGCTTCTTGGAACGTGTGTAGGTTGTGGGAAACTTTTGTTATAAAAGCTTGTGCAAGTTCTTATTTTGTGTCAAATACTGGAGAAATAAAACAAAAAGTTTGTAAACTGTTCCCTTATGACTTCTATGACATAGGACTTAAAACCAAATGGACTATAAGCTCGCATCAATGTAGAACATATATGTCACTCGAATATCAAACAAAACAATGATTCAATAGCAGATGCAAAATGTTCCATTCTGCTCATCCTCTGTGAAACACATGATCAAAGTACTGTTTGAAAAACTATCATTACCATTGGATGAAGCATTGATAAAAAAAGTTGGTAGATGAGTCTAGCGCAATGCCTCAGTACATGGTTGAACATACATGGGTTGAAACACCAAAATCAGCAAGCTCTATGCAAACTAAATTGATATCAAACTCAATCTTCGAAACCTATCGAATCTCAATGGAAAAATGTTACTATCTAAAGGAACGAAAGGTTTTGAAGAGCTTAGCTCATATTATAGAGAACTGAATTGACTATAGTTTCTTATAAGGTATAGAGGACATATGCATCTATACACAGCATATATGACTCTTAAAGCATGGTTGATGCACTGACAAATACCTAAAGAGTTGTTGCTGAGGGGTGAACTAAGCGTAGTTTTGATTGATTATATCAAATTACTAGGAAACATACCTTAAAATTATAATTCCTAGGACTTTTGAAGTTAAATATAGTCTCTTGAGTGCATCCGTCTGCGTCAATCTCGTCCATTAATAATGATTGATATGCACTCTTGCACAATAGCCAGGGGATCCATCTCCTCTTCAATTATTTAGAGCTTCATCAAAAACGTTAGGGCTTCATCAGAACTACCATCACTCACAACTTCATCGTGTAGGTATTCCGTTGCCTTTCTTCCCTTTTTTCCATTGTTCCATGATTCTCTGCCCATTTTCTCCCATACTCACCCCGTTATAGGCGTACGGGTATGACCACTTCATAGGTAGAGTTCCCCCCCCCCCTCGAAGGCCGCTTCTGCTGGATTGTGACCGAGAAGAAGTCCCTCCACGTCCCTCTACCCCCCTTCGAATCACATGCCATCCTTGCTTTCTATTCTTGTTCAGCGAGACGATAATGCACTCTCTTTGTTGTTCTCGTTCGAGAAAGTATATCTCCACCAAATTTCCACGTGCACTTTTAAATTCTTCTAGTTGATTGAAACTTTTCTTTCTCTCGAACCATAGAGCTGCCCTCGTTCTCATGTAATGAACTTCAAAAACTCTTGGGCGATACATGGTGTGCATCATCACATCTTCTTCAAGTCCATGACTTTAGATGGATATTGTGAAGATGTAATCTTCATGAAAACAACCTAGAATATCAAAACTCACTCATAACATTTACATAAGCATTGTACATCAGTTATAAAAGCTTGTCCAAAGTAGGCCTCTAGAACAATTGAATTTTAGACATCTCCCAAAGTTACAAAACTCCAACTTTGATCATCAATAAAACTTGCATAAATTATGATATTGCAAAAATTTCACTTCACCTTAGAAGTACATGCAGTGGACTATCAAAGGACACTCATAACATTTAAATAAGCATTTTACATCAGTTATAAAAACTTGTCCAAATAGGCCTCTAGAACAATTGAATTTTAGATATGTCCAAGAATTACAAACCTCAAACTCTGATCATCAATAAAACTTGCATCAATTATGATATTTCAAAACTTTAACTTTGCCTTAGAAGTACATGACTGAGACTATCATATCACATTCACAACATTCAAATACAAACTTTGTATCAGCTATAAAGACCTGTCCAAAATGGGTCTCTACAATGTTCTAACAAGTTGTTAGTTGCTTCAACACTTCCTGCATTTCAACAAATCATCTTATTATCCAAACATGCATAATACAAAGTTCTGCATACACCATCACTCAACATTTCCGATGTATATAAGTATCCATGATTCTTCACACGAAGGCAAGATCCTCAATCTAGTTTCACATATGACATGAGATATGACTCAAGTGACTTGCTTTTTCAATCACAACTCCAAAACTCCTTTGCACATAGGTGTGTGTGATCACTTAGCACTGAACGAACACATTTAACATTACATAGCCAAGCTCAAAAGACTTGAATACAATGCACTCACGCATATAGAATCATATGAACTTTCTTATAGAGCAACCCACAAGTAGATGCACATATTCGAGAGTCACAAATCAATCTTCTCTGACATTTATACACATTCACATGTCATATAAGAGTAGTAGAAGCTTGCACACACATTCAATCATACACATAAGCTGCAAATGGTTCACTACTAACAATGAGAGAGGGAGAGAGAGTATGTAACAAGCATAAGGCTTAATGATCAAACTCTACAATGAACTTATGAATCACATATCACTCCATAGTGTGTGGGAGGATAGTGAATGCTTCTCTACATAATGAGAAGAGTCCTAAAATCATCACAGTGACAAGGAGGACAATGTGGATACTTCTATTGCTGAGAGGAGCTCAAGAGAGTAGTGGGCTATGATGGGGGAAGTATCTCAACCCCTAAGCAACGATGAAGCGCGAATGACCTCCACAGGTATCCTTCTTTGACCTCTGCACACAAAAAATGCTCTTACTCAGAGCTTATGCTAAGAACTCCAGTGCGCTTTTGTAAACCTGTAGTAGACACCAAGGGCTTTCCAACAAAACAAATTTCACTTGAAATGGATGCTTACACAAAGAGAAACAATGTCTACAACATGAGCTAGTTGAATGCTCACAACTGCTAGTCAAGCAGAGACCTCACTTCACTCCAGCAAACTTTTCTCAGAGATTATACAGAGAATGGATCTCAAACTTGAGTCAACTTTAGAGCACTCTAATAGCTACCCAATGACACCAAAATCATAGCAAATGGATACATAGAGAAGGAGAACCAGCCCTTACAAGAGAGAGCAAAATATTTCCAACAGAGCCTACACAAAGAGAGAGATATCAATCACACAACTTCACTAAAATGAATGTTGCTCCCAGCTTACTCAGAGAATGCTCCAGAGAATTGGTAAGCATAACATAGACTCTTATAGCTATCCAATGAGACAAGAATTACATCAAATGGATACCATATGAGGGAGAACCAATGCTAACAACTCAGGGGTAGAGAGTTGCAACACTGCCTGCGCACACACATAGATATGCCTACTAAAAGAAAACAAACAAGCAAGCAAGGGGGTTGCTTAAGCAAGGGGCTTGCTTATCACAACTCCAGCACTTAGTGCTCACTTTACATGAGCTAAAACTCCAAGAAGATGGCCCAAAAGAAGTCGGGATACATGCTCCTTTTATAGTGAGAGGTGTGCCCCTAAAATCTAGGAACTACCTTTCCAAATCAGCCTCCTAACTTGGAGGAATTAGTTGAGATGACTTGGGGAGTGGTTGAGTGACTTTTCTTGATGGAATCTCGTGGCTTTTGGCTTCCTTTGATTGCTCCACATGTCCATAAAAGATTCCCCACGAATTTTTAGCTTGAAGCTTGACTTTTAACACTCCTCCTCAAGCTTCAATTCTTCATCCTCATCCAAGCTCCTTCATGTTGATGCATTGCTTGAATTTTGAAATCTTCATCCCATCCAAAGCCTTTGTAAACATGTCCGCAACTTGGTCCTTGGTACCAATATGATGTACTGAAACTTCCTTGGATATCACCTTTTCCCTTATGAAGTGATAGTGCACTTCAATATGCTTGGTTCTAGCATGATAGACAGGATTCGATGCTAGATGAATGCTACTCATGTTGTCACAAAAAATTGGATATGTGTCAACCTGCAAATTAAGCTCCATAAATAACTTCTTAATCCACATTAGCTCACATGTGACTTGAGCCAAAGCTCTATACTCAGCCTCGGTGGAAGATAATGCCACCGTGGGTTGCTTCTTTGAAATCCATGAGATGATCTTGCTACCTAGCATGACTAGGTAACCACTTGTACTCCTTCTATCTTCCTTCGAACCGGCCCAATCGGCATCGGAATAAGCTTTCACCTGCATATCATCATCAAATGAGTAGAACAATCCTTCATTTATAGTGGCTTTGAGATATCGCAACATTCTTCTTGCAGCTTGCAAGTGTGTAGTCCTTGGACTATGCATAAATTGTGATAACACTCCAACTCCATATGCTATGTCGGGCCTGGTTATTGTGGCATAATTGAAAGAGCCTACAATAGATCGATACAAAGTTACATCCTCTAATGGCTCTCCATCAATGGAGCTTAGCTTTACATTAACTTCCATGGGATTTGAAATAGGCTTGCAATGTAGCATCCCAAACCTCTCAAGTAGGTCTAGAATATACTTCCTTTGTATGAGCATAATACCTTCTTCTTTGTATACAACTTCAATGCCAAGAAAATACCTAAGATCTCCAAGATCAGAGATCCTAAACTCCTTTCCAAGCTTTGCCTTGATCTCCTCAATGCCCTTTGTATCATTACCTGTAATGATAAGATCATCTACATACACACACATGTAGACCACAAGTTCTCCTCTTTGTTTGATGAAGAGAGATGGATCCGCCTTGCATTGATTGTAACCACATTTGATCAAATAGTCCACCAATCTTTGGTTCCAAGCCCTTGGAGCTTGCTTTAGGCCATAAAGTGCCTTCTTCAACCTACAAACATGATGTGGAAACTCTTTATGAACAAAACCTAGTGGTTGCTCCATGTATACCTCTTCTTCCAAGTCTCCATTGAGAAAGGCATTCTTGATATCCAATTGGAAAAGCTTCCATCCTTTGCTAGCAGCCATTGCAATGAGTGTCCTAATGGTGCTCATCTTTGCCACGGGGCTGAATGTCTCTTCAAAGTCCACTCCATATGTTTGTGCAAAACCCTTGGCCACCAATCTTGCTTTGAACCTAGAAATAGATCCATCTGAATTCCTCTTTACTTTATACACCCACTTATTACCTATTACCTTCATGTTATCCTTCTTGGGCACTAGAGTCCATGTTTGATTCTCCTCAAGTGCGTCGATCTCTTCTTGCATTGCCTCTTTCCATTCGGTGTACCTGCTTGCATCTTCATAGCAATCGGGCTCATGATCTTCTACTACTTTGTTCATATATGCATAATGAGTTGCCATGTATGAATCATAAGTAAACCTTTGAGTTGGATACTTAACTCTAGAAGACTTCCTTTCTTCACCTTTTGGAGGAATAAACCTCCTTTGCCTTGGGAACTTGATCTCTTTCTTTGACATGGCTTCTTTCTCCATCATGTGTCCTTCATCATCTTCAACTTCATTACCTTCTTCATCCAACTCCACCAATGTTGCTTTGCCTTTGTTGATTGATTGTGCTTCATAGCTTGATGAAGATCTCCCCCTCCATGGTGAGTTCATGCTTGAACTATCTTCATTGATGGAACACCTTGGGCCGCTTAGCTCTAGGTCGATTTGTTCTTCATCATGTCCATGCTTTTCTTCTTCATAGTCTTGCATACAATCATACTTCTTATACCAAGGGAGTAGCTCATCAAATGCTACATCCCTTGATATCCTCAAGTCCTTTGTGTTTGGGTTGAAGCACCTGTAACCTTTATGATCATTTGAATATCCTAGAAACACACACTTTTCTGCCTTTGGTTGTAGCTTGTGCCTTAATTCACTTGGCACATGTACATAACAAGTACATCCAAATATCTTCAAGTGGGAAAGATCAGGTTTCTTACCATAATAGGCTTGATATGGTGTCAAGCCATGGATCCCTGAGGTAGGAGCCCTATTCATTAGATACACGGCGGTATTTGCTGCATCACTCCAAAACATGTTAGGTACATTCATCTCATTAAGCATTGCTCTAGCGATCTCGGCAATGTATCTATTCTTTCTCTCTGCTACTCCATTTTGTTGGGGTGTGTACCTGCATGTTACTTGCCTCTTGATGCCTTGATCCATTAAAAAATCAGAAAACTCATTGGATAAATATTCTCCCCCTCCATTGGACCTTAGCTTCTTGATATATGTACCTGTTTCCTTCTCTACCATTGCCTTGAATGCTTTGAAACATGTAAACACATCTGATTTGTTTTTGATGAAATAAACCCAAACCATCCTTGTGCAATCATCTATAAAAGTGACAAAGTACTTGTTACCTCCAATGGATTGCTCTTTCGTTGGCCCCCACACATCTGTATGTATCAACTCCAATGGATGTTGGCTTATGTAGCCACTCTTCTTGAATGGAAGTCTCGCTTGCTTCCCTAGTTGACAAGATTCACATAAATGCTTCATATCTTGTCCTTGGAAGTTGGGAAGACCTTCAACCAGCCTCTTGAATTGCATTTCCTTCATTCTTTGTATGTTGATGTGACCTATCCTCTTGTGCCACAAGTCCAACTCCGAAATCCTCTTGTTTCCATATGTGAAGTAGACATGTTGAGTAGAATGAGAATTTACCTCCAAAGTGAAGAGTCTCCCTTGCTTCTTTCCTCTTGCTATGACCTTGTAACCTTGCTTAGGGTTCTCCACAAAGCATCCACCTTTGTTGAACCTTACTTGATAGCCTCTTTCAACCATTTGCCCAACGGACACCAAGTTCTTTGTGATGGTAGGTACATGCAAGACATCCTTGAGACATCTTCCTTCCTCCTTGTCATCCAAAGCTACATCTCCAACATGGGAGATCTCATGGGCTGTATCATCACCTGTTTCTACATGTCCTTTACCTTTGGGAACATGTAGATTAGTAAACCAAGAAGCATTGCAACTCATATGGTTGCTACATCCACTATCAATATACCAAGTGTTATCTACTTTGCTTGAATTCCCATTCATGTGCATCATCAAGAGATTGTCATTTTCTGAACTTGTAGAAGCATAATTACCTTGGCCTTTGTATGAAGAACCTTGATTATAGTTCCTTTGGTTTCCTCCTTGGTAGCAATCTCTAGCATAGTGGCCAAACTTGCCACATATGTAACATCCTTCGCCATCTTGATTCCTGTTTTGTTGATGTCGTCCTCCTCTTCCTCTTGATCTTCCTCTCCCTCTTTGTGATGAGGTGCCTTGGTCATGTCCTTGATTTCTTGAGTGGCCTTGCCTTCCTCCAAACCTTCCTTTGCCCCTTCCTTGTCCTTGTCTTCCTTTGCCCCTTTGATTACCTGCATAGAAAACTTGTGCATCTTTGCTTTTAGTTGAACTTCCACCTATGTTCATTTCTTCGGTGACCATGAGAGCAACCAATTGCTCAAAATCGGGAAGATTATCCCTTACATAAACTGAAGTGGTAAAGGGTTTCCACTTCTCATCATCTCTTAAACCATTGAGAGTATAAGCCACAAGATCGTCATCGTCTACGTGGCTTCCAATGGATCCCAATGCATCTGATAACTCCTTGACCTTAAGTATGTAGTCATTTATGCTACTCCCTGAGCTCTTCCTAAGGTTGTTGAGCTCATTCTTGAGTTGTATCTTCCTTGCTTTGGTGCTTGTTGAATAAAGCCTTTCAAGTGTCTCCCATACCTTCATGCTTGAATCCAGGTCTTGGATATGGCCGATCATGCTATTGCTAATGTGTTGGGAAAGAATAAAGATAACCCTCTTGTCTCTTTCATTCCATTCCCTAAAGGCCCTTCTCTGGTCATTGGTTGGATTCTCATCCAACCTAGGTCTTGGTTCACTTCCACTAATCAACCCCCAAAGGCCCTTGCCCATAAGATAGTTGGAGACCCTAAATCTCCATGGTTGATAGTTACCTTTGTCTAGCTTTTCAATTTGAGTGTTGAAGTCTCCCATATCTAGTCTTTGATACTTGACCTAGCCCTTGGCTAATGCTCCAATGTGTGTAAAATGAAAATGAGGCTCTGAGGTTACCTCAATCCAAAGCTTTCCTTAGATGGACACCTTGTGCTCTTGCAAATTTGAGTAGAATAGCTCCCCCTTGATGTGAGCTACCTCCAAGAAGCTTTTGTTGATGCAAATCCTCAACCACCAACTCCAAGAGGTCTTCTTGCTTGTATGTGATGCCTCCAAGATTCCCAAATGCTCTGATACCACTGATGGGGAAGTATCTCAACCCCTAAGCAACGATGAAGCGCGAATGACCTCCACAGGTATCCTTCTTTGACCTCTGCACACCAAAAATGCTCTTACTCAGAGCTTATGCAAAGAACTCCAGTGAGCTTTTGTAAACCTGTAGTAGACACCAAGGGCTTTCCAACAAAACAAATTTCACTTGAAATGGATGCTTACACAAAGAGAAACAATGTCTACAACATGAGCTAGTTGAATGCTCACAACTGCTAGTCAAGCAGAGACCTCACTTCACTCCAGCAAACTTTTCTCAGAGATTATA
The DNA here is from genome assembly GCA_020310875.1 of Ceratopteris richardii. Classification (NCBI taxonomy): domain Eukaryota; kingdom Viridiplantae; phylum Streptophyta; class Polypodiopsida; order Polypodiales; family Pteridaceae; genus Ceratopteris; species Ceratopteris richardii. Next base: position 98,751,519 of record CM035414.1, on the reverse strand, counting down.
CAGAGAATGAATCTCAAACTTGAGTCAACTTTAGAGCACTCTAATAGCTACCCAATGAAACCAAAATCATAGCAAATGGATACATAGAGAAGGAGAACCAGCCCTTACAAGAGAGAGCAAAATATTTCCAACAGAGCCTACACAAAGAGAGAGATATCAATCACACAACTTCACTAAAATGAATGTTGCTCCCAG
>CM035414.1:98743824-98746324 GCA_020310875.1 Ceratopteris richardii | reverse complement strand
TTATGGTCTCCAACTATCTTATGGGCAAGGGCCTTTGGGGGTTGATTAGTGGAAGTGAACCAAGAACTAGGTTGGATGAGAATCCAACCAATGACCAGAGAAGGGCCTTTAGGGAATGCAATGAAAGAGACAAGAGGGTTATCTTTATTCTTTCCCAACACATTAGCAATACCATGATCGGCCATATCCAAGACTTGGATTCAAGCATGAAGGTATGGGAGACACTTGAAAGGATTTATTCAACAAGCACCAAAGCAAGGAAGATCCAACTCAAGAATGAGCTCAACAACCTTAGGAAGAGCTCAAGGAGTAGCATAAATGACTACATACTTAAGGTCAAGGAGTTATCAGATGCATTGGGATCCATTGGAAGCCACATAGAGGATGACGATCTTGTGGCTTATACTCTCAATGGTTTGAGAGATGATGAGAAGTGGAAACCCTTTACCACTTTAGTTTATGTAAGGGATAATCTTGCCGATTTTGAGCAATTGGTTGCTCTCATGGTCACCAAAGAAATGAACATAGGTGGAAGTTCAAGTAAAAGCAAGGATGCACAAGTTTTCTATGCAGGTAATCAAATGGGCAAAGGAAGATGAGGACAAGGAAGGGGCAAAGGAAGGTTTGGAGGAATGCAAGGCCACTCAAGCAATCAAGGACATGGCCAAGGCACCTCATCACAAAGAGGGAGAGGAAGAACAAGAGAAAGAGGAGGTTGACATCAACAAAACAGGAATCAAGATGGTGAAGGAGGTTACATATGTGGAGAGTTTGGCCACTATGCTAGAGATTGCTACCAAGGAGGAAACCAAAGGAGCTATAATCAAGGTTCTTCATACAAAGGCCAAGGTAATTATGCTTCTACAAGTTCAGAAAATGACAATCTCTTGATGATGCACATGAATGGGAATTCAAGCAAAGTAGATAACACTTGGTATATTGATAGTGGATGTAGCAACCATATGAGTTGCAATGCTTCTTGCTTTACTAATCTACATGTTCCCAAAGGTAAAGGACATGTAGAAAATAGGTGATGATACAACCCATGAGATCTCCCATGCTGGAGATGTAGCTTTGGATGACAAGGAGGAAGGAAGATGTCTCAAGGATGTCTTGCATGTACCTACTATCACAAAGAACTTGGTGTCCATTGGGCAAATGGTTGAAAGAGGCTATCAAGTAAGGTTCAACAAAGGTGGATGCTTTGTGGAGAACCCTAAGCAAGGTTACAAGGTCATAGCAAGAGGAAAGAAGCAAGGGGGACTCTTGAATTTGGAGGTAAATTCTCATTCCACTCAACATGTCTACTTCACATATGGAAATAAGAGGATTTCGGAGTTGGACTTGTGGCACAAGAGGATAGGTCACATCAACATACAAAGAATGAAGGAAATGCAATTCAAGAGGCTCGTTGAAGGTATTCCCAACTTCCAAGGACAAGGTATGAAGCATTTATGTGAATCGTGTCAACTAGGGAAGCAAGCGAGACTTCCATTCCAGAAGAGTGGCTACATAAGCCAACATCCATTGGAGTTGATACATACAGATGTGTGGGGGCCAACCAAAGAGCAATCCATTGGAGGTAACAAGTACTTTGTCACTTTTATAGATGATTGCACAAGGATGGTTTGGGTTTATTTCATCAAAAACAAATCAGATGTGTTTACATGTTTCAAAGCATTCAAGGCAATGGTAGAGAAGGAAACAGGTACATATATCAAGAAGCTAAGGTCTGATGGAGGGGGAGAATATTTCTCCAATGAGTTTTCTGATTTTTAATGGATCAAGGCATCAAGAGGCAAGTAACATGCAAGTACACACCCCAACAAAATGGAGTAGCAGAGAGAAAGAATAGATACATTTCCGAGATCGCTAGAGCAATGCTTAATGAGATGAATGTACCTAACATGTTTTGGAGTGATGCAGCAAATACCGTCGTGTATCTAATGAATAGGGCTCCTACCTCAGGGATCCATGGATTGACACCATATCAAACCTATTATGGTAAGAAACCTGATCTTTCCCACTTGAAGATATTTGGATGTACTTGTTATGTACATGTGCCAAGTGAATTGAGGCACAAGCTACAACCAAAGGCAGAAAAGTGTGTGTTTCTAGGATATTCAAACGATCATAAAGGTTACAGGTGCTTCAACCCAAACACAAAGGACTTGAGGATATCAAGGGATGTAGCATTTGATGAGCTACTCCCTTGGTATAAGAATTATGATTGTATGCAGGACTATGAAGAAGAAAAGCATGGACATGATGAAGAACAAATCGACCTAGAGCTAAGCGGCCCAAGGTGTTCGATCAATGAAGATAGTTCAAGCATGAACTCACAATGGAGGGGGAGATCTTCATCAAGCTATGAAGCACAATCAATAAAGAAAGGCAAAGCAACATTGGTGGAGTTGGATGAAGAAGGTAATAAAGTTGAAGATGATGAAGGACACATGATGGAGAAAGAAGCCACGTCAAAGAAAGAGATCAAGTTCCC
>CM035414.1:98703159-98705659 GCA_020310875.1 Ceratopteris richardii | reverse complement strand
GGGTTGGGAGATACACTTAAACGCAGCTATCAAAATAACACACTCGAGTTTGAAAAGAATGGAAGTACAGTTTATATTCAGGGAGAGAGAGATGTACCTAGTGCACCTCTCATCTCATCATTAGAGTTGTATAGTCTCTGTTGTTCACAGCATGTACAGGATATGTTTTTATTGTATAGTCATGATATGGAGCATTGTATAGACAGCTCATCTGATGTATATTTTCATGCTTTGAATGTAAATATGAACAGGACTTTCTACTATTCTTTTTTGCAAGAGTGTGTAGTTAAAAGTTTTAAGGATCTTATGTTTGAATTCAGAGATGTTTTTCCCACTGACTTACCTAGAGGGCTACCACCTGAGAGAGGGGACATTGACCATGCCATAGAAGTTGTTACTAACACTAACCCTATTTGTAGACCACCTTATAGGCTTAGTGTTTCTCAGCATGAGGAGGTTGAGAAGCAATTGCAGGATTATTTAGATAAAGGCTTCATCAAACCTAGTAACTCACCATGGGCATCGCCAATGCTCCTAGTTAAAAAGAAAGATGGCTCTATGAGACTATGTATAGATTATAGAGCACTTAATAAGGTAACTATCAAAAATAGATTTCCAATGCCTAGGTTGGAAGATCTATTTGATCAGTTACATCAAGCTAGGTATTTTACCAAGCTTGACCTCAGATCAGGATATCATCAGATCAGGATTAGGGCAGAGGATGTCCCTAAGACTGCATTTAGGACTAGATATGGGCATTATGAGTTTTTGGTGATGCCTTTTGGTCTCACCAATGCTCCTGCCACTTTCATGAAACTCATGAATAGTGTTTTACGGCCTTATCTAGGACACTTTGTAGTAGACTTTTTAGATGACATTCTGATCTATAGTGCATCAGAACAGGAACACTTGGAACACTTGAGAAAAGTATTTCAAGTGCTAAGGGAAAATTTGCTCTTTGCTAAGGAGTCAAAGTGTGAATTTTTCAAGACAGAGGTTAAATACCTTGGGCATATTGTCTCCCAAGATGGAATCCAGATGGATCCTGAAAAAGTAAGGGCTATTATGGAATGGCCACATCCACGGAACCTGGAGGAGCTGCAGATCTTCCTAGGTTTATCAGGTTTCTATCGAAGATTCATTAAGAACTATGCCAAAATTGCTGTCCCGATGACGGAACAGCTTAAAGGGAAAGGGAAAGCCTTTCATTGGGGAGACGAACAGAAGCAAAGTATGGAAAAGTTGAAGGTAGCAATTGCTACAGCTCCACTTTTACATATAGCAGATCCCAATAAACCATTTGTGGTTGAAACTGACGCGAGTGATTTTGCTATAGGAGCGGTTTTAGTACAGGATGGTCGACCATTAGCTTTTGAGAGCAAGAAACTAGAACCGGCTCAAAAGAATTACTCCGTCTATGAGAAGGAGTTGTATGCAATAGTCCATGCTTTGAAGAAGTGGCGTCATTATTTATATGGTGCCAAAGTTACGATAGTGTTTGATCAAGAGAGCATTAAGTGGCTCTCTAATCAAACAGACCTTAAAGGTCGTAAGGCCCGATGGGCAGAGACCCTTCAAGAGTTTGATTATGAGCTTAGGTATAGGAAGGGAAAGTTTAATGTAGTGGCTGATTCACTTAGCCGCATGCCTATGCTCAATGGACTGAGTTTTACTCAGATCACTAATGAGCTACTTGAGTCTATTAGAGGGAAATGTAGGCTTGACCCTGCATATTCCGAGATTTGGGAAGCCATAGAGAATGGGGATCGTGATATACGGGTTTCCAATGAGGATGGAGTATCGACGGGTACTCAAGAAGGATTCAAGTGGAAGAATTACAGTGTCCATGATGGATATCTGTTATATAAAGGTAAGATGTGTGTCCCTAGAGATACTGAGATGAGACGGCATATTTTATATGAGTGTCATGACACACCTAGTGCGGGACACCCAGGAGTTAACAAGACTTATGATCTTGTTAAGAGGCAGTTTTATTGGCCTGGACTTCATAAGGACGTCCTAAATTATGTGCTTAAGTGCAATAAATGCAAGGTCAACAAAGCTGAGAGGTTGAGGATTGGAGGACTACTCCACCCATTGGATATTCCTAATGGGAAGTGGGAGAGTATCTCCATGGACTTTATAGTCGGATTACCTAAGACACAGAGAGGGCACGACTCGGTCTGGGTAATTGTGGATAGGTTAACCAAAATGGCTAGGTTTATTCCGACACATACTACAGTGAAGACACCTGAATTGGCTAGACTCTTTGTAGAGAACCTATACCGGTTATATGGTCTTCCTTTGGACATAGTTTCTGATCGGGATAGGAAGTTTACTAGCCACTTTTGGAGAGCGGTCTTCAAAAGGTTGGATACAAAGCTTAGCATGAGTACGGCCGAGCATCCACAGTCGGATGGGCAAACAGAAAGGGTTAACCAAATCCTAGAGGATATGCTTCGAGCATATGTGAATGAAAGACAAACTAATTGGGAAGAGT
>CM035414.1:98640659-98695659 GCA_020310875.1 Ceratopteris richardii | reverse complement strand
TTCTCTTGGGCTTTAACTTTGAAATTGCAACTGTATAAGGAAGGGCATAGTACCCATGGGACTCCTTTATCCCACAAGAACAGGGGTTTACAAGATTGGGTTGAATGACGGTCACAACTACCACAGGGCTAATCAAACGATGGCACATCAGCCATATACTTCATCATTCCAGGTTATACATGCCCCTTGCATGTGGCCAGCAGGAATTGAACCCTCGCCCCCGCCTCAAGAGGCGAGAGGCCCAACCAACTACCTTAACGGCCTGGGACAACATGTGTGAATCTTAAGAGAAATGGATGTTGGTTGAATATAATTCCGAATATTCTGAATGAGATGGCCATCCATGAAAAGATGATATAAGAAATGGGTGCTTACAAAAGATAAGGGCTACATATTAAAAGCATATGGATTTCTTTCAAAGAGATGAAAAAACTAATGCTCATCCTAAAACTAGCACCATTGAAAATTTAAAGAAGCTTTGGTTGGGAGCCCCTTAATGTCAATTATGTAACTCTTAGGATAGGACCTTGGCTACCTCTTTGTGTGATGTTCCTTTAGTAATGTGGCATGAAGAGAATGTGAATTTCCCAAATTTCAAACAATCGATGTTTTTTTTTTATTTTAAAGTCAATCTTTGTTAGAATAGTGATAGTTAATCTTTCTTAGAATAATGATAGTTGTTTAAGATTAGTTTGGAACGATACAAGAAGTTAGGTGTTGTGAGGTATTGAGGTACATAAGAGTCCGACCATTTTGTGAAATGTATATCTCTTATTAGTTGTTCATTCAATGAAGAGAAGGCCAATGTTGCATATCTCTTCTTTTTTGAGTACAATGAATTGGAAACACACATACCTAACCTTGTAAGATAGAGGCACCCATTTTGCAGTACTCATAGATATGTCCAGTCAGGATTTGAACTCGGGACTTCGTTTTATTTTTTATAATTGTAAGACTTTAGAAAATTGAATAAAATACGTTTTTTTTTCTGTATACAACATAAAATGTTATTGTTGATATGGAGCGTAGTAAAAAAGTATAATATATATGCTCTCAAGTATGGTAATAAAATGTAATATCTCTTCGGGTGCTTAGTAACAGAATACATCATTTGAGAGCTCTACAAAGAAGGTAGATCATCTTTTTATCTTCTTCATGAGGGGCCCACTTGTTTTTAATCTTATTATTCTCTAGGAAAAACACTCTATGATGTCTGAAATGAAAAGCGGGGGTTTTTTACAATTGGAAACTCTTTTTCCTAATAGGAAAAGAGACTTTTCTAACAACCATTTTTTAGGAGGGCTTCCAAAATTAATAGCACACCTCTCCTTCCAGATCTTCCACGGGTACTAAGCCCGTTCACTTAGGGGGGATCTTTCCCTACTTTGTGGGATTATGGGGGTCCCATATTGGATACTAAGCCCGTTCACTTGTAGGGGTCCCATGGATACTAAGCTCGTTCACTTGTACAATTGTTTTCTTCCCATGCTTTATGGGATTAGGGAGGTCCCATGGGCACTAAGCCCATTCACTTGTACAATTGTTTTCTTTATTAATTAAAGTCTGGGAGAGTAAACTATGCCAAACTTCCATTTATTTATATGACAATGATTGCCCAAAATTGTTTTCTACATAAGGTGGCTTAATGCATAGCATAATCTCAAGCTACCTCGATATCAAAGCATCAAGCTATAAAACATTGGGACACACCTCTCTTTATGCTTACAATCAAGTGTGCTCATAACCATTTCCTAGTATAAGCGCTACAATGCGTATAACAACATCTTCTTGTGTTGAAACCACGATACATATCCTAGAGAAACAATATTTATTTGACTTTTTAAAGGCCATTCAATGATGAATTTTAAGAAGCCATATGTGCCCAACACTTTGCACTCTTGCCCTACTCACATTTTAAAACATTTTAAGGCAAGAGGTAGAAAAGATCTTTTTGCAATGGAAGCATCAAGTACGATTCGCATGGTCAGATCTTCTCATAGGCCAAAAACCATACTTTGTAGAGGATGTTTTGTAAGAGTTACTCCTACTATACTTAATTTCTAAGAAGATCTTTCAGGAGAAGGTGGGATAGTGTTTCATTCCAAAATATTTTCTATGAGATGGTACACAATACAATAATAGCCAAGTACATGATTGCCTCTTAGAACTTTGTATTCTCATTGTCCTATAAGCATCGTATACTTATGAGAAATCAGATGGTTCCAATGGATGTACAAGAGAGCCCCCAAAATTTCTTTGAAATAACAATCATGGTGTCTAGTGAACTACATTGTAAAACCTCTCTTAATGAAATTTGTACTTGTTCACCATTGTAAAGTCTGTCTTAATGATATTTGTACTTTAGAACAACTTCGTGAGGACATCAGTGTAAAGACTGCAAATGATGGTAGATACTACTTCATACTTCCACCAAGAAACTAAGTATCTTAATCCCATAGTTTGTTACTTAACAAAAAGACTATTTTTTAGATTATCAGGTGAGTCAATATTACAATGCAAAGAAATTGAAAGTAATTTTATTCTAGTACAATAGAAATAAAACAAAAGGACATTACACCTTTAGCTTGATTTCTAGGCATCATATATAATTGGGATGGTCCTTATTCCTATGATGTGGAGGAGTGTTTGAATACTTCTCAAAGGAGCCTCTTCAAGTCTAACAAGAAATAAGAGCATTCGTGTCAAGCATACAAAAAAATCAGAGAGCTATTGATGATGGTGAAGAGGATGAGCTAGATGATCACAAGAACGGGATGGGGAGGATGGCTGACCTCGCGAAGAGGATCGAATAGTTCAATCAATTATAGATAGAAAACATGGAGCTATGGAAGAAGACAAATGAAGAACCAATGCATGGTGAAAGCTCATAAGCACGTGTAGAGGCCTCCACTAAGAGAAAAAGCTCAAAGAAGAAGAAAGATAGGAAGGAGGAAGATGGCCGAGATCCACAAGGTGTAATGTCATCTTTGTTTGTAACTTCTCTAATGCTTGCCTACATCTTTGGATTTATGTAACCTTTTCTCGTAATGGAATTCATTTCAACGATGTTTATCTCTCTCGTACCTAATGAGTACATGAAGTATATGATTGCCCAAATCTATTTTTGAATAAAAGAGAGAGAGAGAGGGTAAGAGGGGGCGGCGGGATAAATAACCATTTGGATATCAATTTATTGCTTGAAAATTATGTATTGTACTTTAGACAAATAACAGTCTAGCTACTCGCAATTAATAACCTATCCATGAGAGTTCAAACATGCATGTAGACAAACTATTGCAAAGAGATAGGGTTAGATACATAGAGAGGACAAGAGGCAAGCTTTGAGTAATATTTGGTCTTTTCCTTGAATTGTGGTGCGCCACTTCAGATAATTACGATTTTTTTTATTGTCATTTGAAACCCTCTACAAGCATGACAAACATCAAGGGATACAGATAGACACATATATGCAAAACGAGAAAGGAAAGAAAAACATAGACATATGGAAAGGGAAAAAGTAGATAACAATATCAGATTTTTAAATTTTATGGTATTCTGATTGCTTCTCTTTTTGGACCACACAAATATTGTAAGACCACTTCCTAAAAAATCTCCAAAGAAGAAGTCTTGAAATTGAATACTTGAAAGTTGTCTATGCAACTCGCCTCCCATCCTTTATACAGTTCCTAGATACGTTGAAACAGGTAATAACACATCACAACATATCGAGCATATGGGAAACATAGCATTGTCTATGGAGAACGGGAAGGTAAAACATCTTGATGATGTGATGCATGTTCCAAATATAACAAAGAATCTGGTTTCTGTTGGACAAATGGTTGACCAGGGATTACAAGTCAGGTTCAATGCTGATGGATTATATGTAGAAGAATACAAATGGGATGGAAGATTGATTGCTAAAGGAAACAAACTTGGTAGGATGTTCACCTTAAATGTGAAAATTCTTGAAATGAATGTAGCCATGTTTGCAAAAGGTGCAAGAGTCATTCCTGATATAGAGATATGGCACAAACGAATTGGACATGCAAACTTGCAAAGGCTAAAATTGATGCAATCAAAGGAGATTGTCCATGGACTACCAAATTTCAAGGTTGTAGAGATGCATAAGGTATGTGTAGCATGTCAATTTGGAAAACAGTCAAGAGCATCATTTCCACATGACAAGCATGTTAGTGAGAACATACTAGAAGTAGTACATACAGATGTTTGGGGTCATGCAAAGACCATATCTATGGGCGTTTTCAGGTTTTGTGTTACTTTCATTGATGACCATACATGAAAAGTGTGGGTATATTTCATGAAAGAGAAGAGTGAGGTGTTCACTCACTTCCAGATTTTTAAAGCTATGGTGGAAAAGCAGATATGGAATTATATTCACACATTAAGATCTGATGGAGGAGGTGAATACATGTCAAATGAGTCCAACAATTTTCTAAAAAATCATGGAATTCGACATAGTTTTCATGCAAGTACACACCACAACAGAATGGCGTTGTTAAATGCAAAATATACATATTGCAGAAATAGCAAGAGTCTTGATGGCTGAGAAGAATATGCCTCATTGTTATTGGGCAGAAGCTGTTCATACTGTTGTATATTGTTGGGTGTGTATAGAAGTGCAAGAGACACACAAGAAGCACACACAAGGAGCACAAACGCAGCAAGACACATGGAGAAGATGATGGTCGGAATAGCTCTCTCTATTGATGATGAACTGAACTAAAGTAAGAGCTGAATAATATCCCTAAGTACAAAGTACCACCACATATGAGAGTATCAAGTATGTGGTAACATGGGAAAAAAACCTATAGCCATCACTAGAGTAAAAAGTGCCCATGTATAGGGAAAAGGTTCACATCAAAGCTACTCGAGGAACACATAAGTGTAACAAACCCCCCTGTAGCGAATGATGTGAACATATACAAGGAGTGACATATCAGCCACCACAAGGTAATAAGCCTAAAGCTATGCAAAAAGCTTCAAACTTTTCCCGTGGAAGAGCTTTGGTGAATATGTCTTCCACATTATCTTGTGTAGGCACATATACCAAATCAATATCTCCTACATGAAGGTGCTCTCTCACATAGTGATAATGCACCTCAATATGTTTGGTCCGTGCATGAAACACTGGGTTTCGTGCAATAGCCAAAGCACTCTAACTATCAATGAGAATATGCGTAGTAGCATCAATCTCCATGCAAAGATCCATCAATACGCGTCTCAGCCATATACACTCCATTGTAGTTGTGAAAACGGCCCTGTACTCAGCCTCACAATTCGATGTCGCCATTGTAGGTTGCTTCTTACTCAACCAAGATATGCATGAGTCTCCAAGGAAAAAGCAACTACCACTAGTGGACATGCGAGTATCATAACAACCAGCCCAATCACTATCTGTAAAAGCATGCAAGCATGGTTGAACATCTCTGCCATAAAAGAGACATAAGCTCAAAGTGCCTCGAAGATATCTAAACACACGTTTCACTGCTTGCCAATGCTTAGTGTCAGGGCTATGCATGAATTGACTCAACTGGGAAACTGCATACTATGTATCTGGCCTTGTGTTGCATGCATATATAAGACATCCCACAACTTGCTGATAAAGAGAAGTGTCAAATGCATCACTGGAATCCTCAATTGAGAACCTGAATCCTGTCTCAACTGGTGTGGAAACTGGCATGCAATCTTCAAAGTCAAAATGCTGAAGTAGTTTTTCAACATACTTTGCTTGATGCATAACAATTCCCCCCTCATCAGATACAAACTAGATGCCAAGATAGTAGCTCAAAAGACCAAGATAAGTGACATCAAAAGTATGTTGCAAATCAGCCATAAGAATGTCAAGTTTTGCATCACATGACCCAGTCAAAAGTATGTCATCGACATAAAGAACAAGCACTATCAGATCAGCCCCATTTTTGTGTACATAGAGTGTGCTTTCAATCGGACTACATGTGAAGCCAAGAGCAATCAAATGCTTATGGATTTTTTCATACCATGCACATGGAGCTTGCTTGAGACCATACAAGGCTTTATGCAAGCCACAAACCATATGCTCTTTCCCTTTCATAGAAAATCCAGGTGGTTGCTTCACATAAACCTCTTCTTGTAAATCAACAGTCAAGAAGGTTGTTTTTATGTCCAACTGATGCACTTTCCAAACTCGATGGGCAGCGAATGCAACCACGGTATGAATGGTAGTCATGTGTGAAGTAGGTACAAAAGTTCCCTCATGGTCAATGCCGTATTGTTGTGCATATCCTTTGGCAACCAATCTAGCTTTGTAGCGATCAATGCTACCATCAGACTTTCTCTTAATCTTGTAAACCCACTTTGTACCAATGGCATTCTTTCCTTTTGGCAATTCACTTAACTCCCAAGTACCATTCCTATGTATGGAATCCATTTTTGATTGCATAGCACTCATCCATTGTGGATCATCACATGCATCCTCAAAAGAAAGTGGCTCTTCATTACATGTTGTAGCAATTAGAGAATAATCCACAAAATTACTTGATGCATGGTGAGAGCTTGATCTTGTTCTACCAAGTAAAGGTGCACTCAATTTGTTGTCTTGCAAAGTTTGTTTCAGCCACTTTGGCATAGTTTGTGCACTCTTGATAGACATGTGTTCATTATGTAAAACATCTTCAACATGTACATCATGTGTGGGCTGAATTTCATGCTCATTTTTAGCCATATTTTGATGCAAATGTTTAGCCATATGTGGCTGAAAGGTTCCAGTAGTTTTGACGATTTTTGGCTGAAATTTTCAGCTATGTTTGGCTGGAAATTCTTTGCATTTTCAGCCCTATTTGGTTAGAATTTTTCAGCCCTTTGGACCACATTTGGCTGGTCTACATGGCCATAGTCAAGCGCACCATTTTGGAACAAAGGCATGAGTGTATCAAACACATCTTGTGAGCTAACTGTTGGCCGTTTTTTGCATTCAAGTAGAGGGAAAACTGAATTTTCAACAAATACCACATCTTGACTCACAATAATTGTGTTCGTCAATGTATGGTACAGACAACATCCCTTACTTTCAGCACTATAACCAACAAATATACATTTCTTTGCCTTGTCATCAAGTTTGTGACCTTGTTGTGATGACAAAAGAGCATATGCCAAACAACCAAAAAACACATATGACTAACCATAGGCTTATGACCATTCCAAGCCTCATAAGGAGTGATGACTCTCAATGCTTTTGTAGGGCAGTGATTCAACACATAATTTGCAGACATGACCGCTTCCATCCAAAACTTATTAGGAAGATGTTTTCCTTTAACCATACATCGTGCCATTTCAAGTAGAGTTCTATTTTTACACTCGGCAACACCATTTTGCTGAGGTGTATATGACACCGTACATTGGTGTGAAATACCCCTTTCACAAAGAAAAGCATTAAACTCATGTGACATGTATTCATCACCACAATCTGTGTGTAGAGTCAAAAGCTTTTGTGAAGAAAAATTTTCAGCCATAGCTAAAAATGCTTTGAAGCAAAAAAATACCTCATTCTTTGCTTTCATAGGATACACCCATGTGTGGCGAGTAGCATCATCAATGAAGGTAACAAAATATACATGCTCCCCAAAAGATGGAGTGTTTACGGGACCACATACATCACTATGAACAAGTTGCAATTTTCTTGTAGTGTGTGTATGACTATCTTTTGGAAAAGAAGCATGATGCATTTTTCTAAGAATGCAACCTTCACATGCATGCTTTTCAATGGACTCAAGTGTAGGCAAGCCAATAACCATGTCCTTCTTTTGCAAGTAGAGAAAGCTATTGAAGTTCAAGTGACCAAAACGAGCATGCCAAAGCTCCATTTCAGCCATGGAAGAAGTATGAGAAACCAAGGCATTGGAGGCAGCCCTCTTGTATGTATCCATGCGATACAAACCATTACATAATGTACGAGACATCACGATAACATCATCATTGCTGAAATCATGAACCATACACTTATCATCAACAAAGTGTACATGAAGTCCAACTTTGGTAATCAATGGAACTAAAATTAAGTTCTTCTTTATACCGGGCACATACAATGCATTTTTCAGGAGAATCACACCTCCATTTGCAGCCGTAAGCTCAATTTCTCCTACTCCAATGATAGGATAAGAGGCATTGTTTGCACACACCACATAATCTTTCAAAGAGGCAAAAATCTTTTTGCATGATGTTATGTGCTTTGAAGCACCACTATCAAAGAACCAATCCGAATCAGCCTCACTCACAACCATACATTTAGAATGCAAAGAAGCATCACAATGACATGTAACAACACATGCCCACAAATCTTGAGCCATGTTAGCTTCATCATTCTTTACATTTGCTGAATTTTTAGCAATACACATGCCGGATTCCTTCTTCTTTTCATTGCGTTTAGCAAGCTTTCTACACTCATCAATAGTATGACCAACCTTCCGACAATACTTGCATCTCTTCTTCTTTTGCAAATCGGCATCATTAGAGAAATGAGTGGTAGAGGAAGCTTGAGGCTTTGGTTTTGATGAACCCAAAGCTAAACCATACTTGCTTTTTCCCTTTTGTGAGATAGAAAGTGCTTGCATTCCCTCAATCAGACCACTCCTATTCACTCTAGATTGCTCTTCTTGCAAAAGAAGAGACACAACCTCATTAAATGCATACATATTAGGATTTCCTTTTGCAACCAAACAGAGTGTATTAACAAAGCTTTGAAAAGATTCCGGTAATTCTTTCAACAATGTAGAAATGAGTGATTCATCTAGAATGATCTCATCAATGTTTGCCAATTGCTCTTTCAAGTCCTTGATGTGTGTCACATACACATCCACCGACTCATTTTTAGCCATACATACATCCTCAAGTTGCTTCCTCAAGTATGCAACATGTGCTTCATTACGCACGGCATACAAAGAAGCAAGAGTATCCCATGCCTGTCGTGATGTAGAACATGATCGAATGTGTTGGACTATATGACGTTTCACAGAAAGTGCAATCAAAGAATTAGCTTGAGCATCTTTTCCATCTAATCTAAGTTTCTCTTGTGTAGGTGGAGAAGGAGAAACCACTTGTTGGGGGATTCTTGGACAAGAAGGGATTTGAGTGTTTGTAGGAGAAAAGGGAAAGACAAGAAGAAAGATACACACTAGAAGCCTCTATCGATTGATTATAATAAGACAAATACAATGGTAATGCACCATACAATCCAATGCTTTTGTGCAAAATCCTACATAGTGCGCAATTACAAAATACCAAATACCCAAGGTCTTGTTGCTGCCAACCTCCTCTACACCACACCTCCAGCTTCTCCAAGCCTGCACTCATGCACACCTTGCACCAAGCTTCCAAGAAGGGGGAGGGATGGATACCTTTTGTCGGCACGCGCACACCACAATGAGACCTTGGGATCCTTGGGGGGGAATAACTTAACACTTCTCTGCACACTTCTTAGTCACTCTTCATGCACACCTTGCACTTTACTTCTCTGCGTCGCACACTGTGTGTCTCTTGCAGTTCTCTCTCTTGCCTTACTTAGACTATGCTCACACCTCTTAGTCTTAGAATAGTCCAAGAATAGTCCTTGCCTTGATTTGAGTGTCGATTTACGTACGCTCCTAACTGGAAGAGTATCTTGGTGCTCACTTTGATGTCCCAAGATTGTCTTCACAAGTGGGCAGCCAATAACTCCATGTTTTGTCCTGTAGCGACTTTAGACTAAAAACAAAATTTTAATTGGGGGACCATACTTTCACTTTTGCGTACGCTGCTACTTCACATACCTTCCTTTTGTCTTTTAACTCTTCAAATGTGCAATTAAGGGAGGGTTCACCTGAACCTTCCAAAACACTTTAAAACACTTTGAACCTTAGGGAAATTAGAGAAATACCTCTACAACTTGCAACCCACTTTCTCCAATTTAACCTTTGTGGACAATTAATTGTGCACTACCTGTGCTCCTTGACACCTGCACTTCAAAAACTTTAACTTTGCCCCTGTTGACTTTGACATTGACCATGTTGACTTTGACCAATTTGACTTTGATATTTTGACTTTGACTACTATTGACTTTGACCAATATGACTTTTATGGGCTCAATAATTGCGCACCACCTAATGTGCTCTCCGTCCCAGAGAGCTACAACCAAAACTTGGAGCAGAAAGGACACCATGATATATATGCTGCAAAATCTGCAAAATCTTCAAAAAGACCTTTGGGCAGCTACCAAGACCCCCAGAAGCAAGAGAACCAGCAGAAGAATAATCAGTAGTGTATTTCGGGTAGAATGTAAAAGGAAGGAAGGAAGGGGGAAAGAATGGTTGAATGGTTGAGATAGATAGAGTATGGGGTCGTAGGAATGTGAAAGATAGGAATGGAGTTGTAGAATTACCAGAATGGGAAATTTATTTGGACGTTGGCAAAAGAGGTGGGAGGAGAACTAGGAAAAATGGGATTATTGCTACGAATTGGGGCAGGGAGAAGGTGGGAAAAATGGAAAAGCGAAGAAAAGGAGTCGGGAGAACTTGAGGGGTTGGGAAAATAAAGAAATTCACAACTATATAGAGACCAACCTATACACAGGCATATTAACAAAAAGGACCAGCAAACAACCATAGAATGCACAAAGAGGACACAAATAACACAGAACCAAAATCTCATATATAAGAGCAGAAAAATACAAGGAAACCCCTGTCTAGTGGTAAGTACATGAAGTTCCAATGAATAGCAAAGAGCTGCTTAGCAGTAAGTACATGATGAGCCAATGAATGGCAAGGGAACCAAAAGGATAACTAAATGCATCCTATGAAATGAGCCTCAACAAAAAAAGGAGGCAAAGGCAGACAAAATGATGCAAGTGAAAACCTAAGGGGTAGCAACGCCTAGAGCTTAGGGGAAAGACACTAGTGAGGAGTGTCTGGCTGATGCATTGTCAGAGAATTAGACCCATCCCTAGGTGGAGCATCGCTATGAGGTGGAGGTAAGTCGGGGGAGGTGGGTGGAATGATGGCTTCCTCCCCAGTCCATGCAGCAATCTTGCTCCTATACCTGCATAGGTGATCGCGCTCCCTACGGACAAGCCGACACGCAAGACTATCACATATGCCTAAGGACGCACGCTGGTGGATCTCCAAAAGAGCGTGATTCACAACATCACCCTCATCTCGAAACTGGTCTTTGTATTTCTGCATGGTCCGCAACGTAGCCCGAGAAGTCTTCCACCGTGCGGCTGCGGAAGCACGAATGCGCGCAATCGTCACAGCGTACTACTGATGTAGTGTAGTTGTCACAAAGACGGAATCAAGGGAGAGACGTGCAGCATCGGCTCCATCGCTCGCGACGAGGCTCGCATCACGAAGAAGGCCTAAGAATGGGGGATCGTCGGTGAGGCTATCAGGGATGGAAGTATGCATGGCAGGTGGGGGTGGGGCCAGGGTAGGCTGGGGGTAAGTAGGGGAAGCAGGAGGTGAATGATGATGATGGGAGGTGGAGGCAGACTCAATGGATATGGCTAGAGATGGAAGAGGCTGAGTGGCGCCAGTCGGCAGGGGTGAGGGAATGGATGATGGAGGAATAGGGGAAGGAAAAGAATCCATCAAACGTGTATAGACTCTCGTAGAGGGTGGTGGAGTGGAGGCTACAATGGGAGTAGACGTCTGAGGAAGGGAGCTAGGTGGTGTGGGCAGTACGACGGCTGGTAGTGGAGAAGGATGGGGAGAATGGGCTATAGAGTGTGCAGTGTGTGGAGGGTCAATGCTGGGACTGGGTGCAACAGACTGTGTACTGGAAGATGAAATAGCCAAGCCAAGACCGGGGCAGAGTAGACAGAGAATGAACGCGTGCTACAGTGGAGGGCATCATGGAATCGGTGAGAGCAAAGTAGGAAGGACTGGAACATGAGGGAACCATAGGGATAAGGAAGGCCATGTATAAAGTAGAATAGTGGGTCGGCAATATGGATGTCATGCAATGGAATGTCCGAGGAGGGGCTACAAAATAAGAAGAAGAAAATGAAAGAATGAAGACTGGCTAGCTAGTATGGGGTAGGCATGGCATCAACACCATATAACGAAATGCAGAATGCAGTTGTCTCTTCTCGAGACAACCTAGAGTAGAGGGATGGAGGGGTGCGATACGAATAGATGCTAGAACCTATGCCTGTTGCTATGACCGCAGGGGTCAACAAACCGGAGGGAAAATGTGGGAAGTCGAGAAGCACTGTGTGAATATCAGCACCCTCAACTTCGGATAATAATAGGGAGGCTAGGCGCCAAAGACACGCATGACAAGGGCATCCCTCGGGGAGTAGGTTGATGAGCGAAATCTGTGGCAAGGCTAAATGGAGGCGAATGGAGAGGGATGACGGTGAGATCCAATGATCTACAATGGATGACGACGGTGGGCATGGAACAAGAGAAGTGGAATGACTGTTCGAGCTGTGTACGGGATGGCCACTAGAGCCAGCGGAGTGCATGGAAGCTGCCGTGGGAAGGTGGGGGTTGGGTGGGGAGCCTCTGTGCTATACAGTGAAGATCTAGAGAGGGAGAAATAGGGAAGGGAAGCCGCAAAGGGTTGGCTACCCTAGAAATGGGGAGGGGTGGAAAGAGGAGGAGGGTGTGGGAATGGGGTGTGAGGGACAGAGGGGACCGATGTGGCTATGATAGAGGGTGGTGGGGCCATATATGCTAGGTGTGGGTCAACGACGGGGACAGTGGGGGCGAAGGCCATAGGGGCGGTGTGTGGCGGGGCCATAGGAAGGGAAAGACCTACCTCTGCGGGGGTGGTGCCTAAGTCCAAACCGAAGGAGTAAGCTCCGAGTACGCCTCGGTGGCCATGGAGGAAGCCTGCTGGGGTGCTAAAGAAGCCATGGATATAGAGCAAGAATGTGGGTTGCAACCGAGTGCTGAAAACACAGAGACCATCAATAAGAATAGCAATATGAGGGGAGCAAGTAGACAAGAGGGGACAACCAACATGCATATAAAATAGGTATCTTATGATGGCAACACCGAAGTGGACAAAGGTAAAACAGCTAGAAAACTTTCTAATCTGGTGAATTGAACCCAAAAATTGGATTCAACATGGTCGAATACCCTAAAAACGGTCCTTAAAAGGCCAAAAACAAACTTGTACAAGATGAATAACCAAAATATACACAAAATGAAAAGAAAAGAAAGAGAAAAAAAAAAGAGGGGGTAGAAAATAAATAAACAAAATAAAAAACAAAAAGATAAAATAATTAAAAAATAAGATTGAAAAAGAAAAATAAGGAAAGAGAATGACTAAAACTAAAAAATAAAAATGAAAAATTAAATAAATAAAATAAAAAATTAAATAAATAAAATAAAAAATAAAAATAACAAGAAACATAATTATAATAAAATAATATAAAATAAAATGAAATAAAAATAAAATAATATATATAATAATAATAGTAATAAATAAATAAATAAATAATAAAAAAATAAAAAATAATTAAAAATGGGTCTTACCTCTGAAACGTGATCCGAACGGGGGGAGAGTGGAGAGGTTGTGGGGGGTTTATATAGGGGGGGAGGGGGGAGGGGATGCGGGGCGAGAGAGAGAGAGAGAGAGAGAGAGAGAGAGAGATTTTTTCCGAAAAAAATTTCCTAGGGGGGTTTTTTTTCCCAAAAAAATTTCCGAGGGGGGGCTTTTTTTTGGGGAAAAATATCCAAAATTAAAGAAAAATGGAGAAAAATTGCCAAAAAGAATTTAAAAAAATCCAAAAAAATTCTGGAAAATTTCTCAAAAAATATCCTACAAGTGTATGCCAATTTCCTCCCTCAAAACCACATAGAGCTTCCTCTATTCCTCCAATTTGGTAAGAAAATGACTTCTAAAATGATGAAAAATGCAGGAAAAATTCTAAAAATGCTTGAAAAATTCCCAGAAAAATTCCGAACATTGTACTTATGTCAAGGACTCTAAAAGGGTTGCTAAATTGCTAAGAACTTAAAGAACAAGAATGAAAAATCATAAAAATGACTAAAACTTGAGCAAAAAATGAAATGAGAGGGCTATGTATAACCTCGACAAATTTTGTAGTTTTCAGGTGATCCATAATTCTTCAAGTGTGTTGATGGTAGGCCTTGAGCCTTGATATGTTGACCAGTGGCAAGACCTCTCCTTTTAGCGTCTCTAACTCCACAACACCCCAATTCAGCATTGTTTTAACTCGATAAGGTCCTTCCTAGTGTGGAAGCCATTTTCCTCTCACTTGTGTTTGAAGATGAGGTCTATGGAGAAGAACTAACATGCCTCGCTCTATGTTGTTGTTCCACAGATTTCGATCATGTGCCTCCTTCCTCTTCATCTGAGTCTCTATCAATTGTTTTGTTGCTAGTAGACGTATCTCCTCCACTTTATGCAGTGCTCCTAGCCTCTGAGAGATACCACAATCTCTCTTTCCCTGCATGAATGCTACTTTAGGTGAGCACAAGAGGTCCTATATAGAATTCTATCCCTGTTTAAAATTTCCTGTAGGACCTTATTCACAAAATGAGTACCCTCGTTTGTACAAATTTCAAGTGGAGATCCAAACATGCAAATGATGCTACTGTAAATGAAATGAGCCACAGTTTGGGCGGTGCACTCAGGTGATGCAATAGCTTCAGCCCATTTTGTCGCATAGTCTGTGGCGATCAATAGATACTTCTCTCTTTTTGGAATCGACGAAGGGTAGATGGGCCCTACAAAATCTAGCCCCCACTTCTCAAATGGTTGCCAAGACGTGGAAATAATCAAGGGGTTGTGCCTATGCTTTTTTGGCTTAGGTCCACACCTCTGGCAAACGTCACATGCCTTTTCCCATTCATCAGCGTCTTTGAATAATGTAGGCCACCATAAACCAGCATCAAGTATCCTCTGACTCATAATATGCCCTGGAAGGTGCCCACCACCTGTTCCTTCATGTGCAGATTGAAGGACTTCCCTCACTTCTTCTTCTTCCAAGCACTTCTTAAACCTGTTGTCCTTTCCATGTCTATATAATTTATCTTCAATGAAAGTATAAGGTCTGCTCTTGATTAGCAGTCTCCTTCTTTGCACAGCACTAGCCTTCTCTAGGTACACTCCAGTTTTAATGAAATTCTTGATATCATAATACCAACCTTGAGCTTGTATAGTGAACAGATTAGCATCTGGAAAATCATCATTCACTCCAATAGCTTGATCCATCATATTGATCTGGGATAGGTGATTTGCCATGAAATCTTATTTACCTATTCTATGGACTACAGAAAAATCAATCTCATGGAACAAAAGTAGCCACCTCTATATCCTCCCAGTTGCTTGTGGCTTGTTCAATAAATACCTGAGTGGTTGATGATCAGTGATGATGAAAAACTTCACACCTAGAAAATAACGACAAAATTTCTATATTGCGAAAACCATTGCTAGAGCTTCCCTTTCTGTTCTACTATAATTCTTTTCAGCTTTAGTCAAAATTCTACTAGCATATTGAATAGGTCTGTCAAGTTTGAATTCTTCACTATGTTGAGACGATACTGCACCCACTGCATATGCACTGACATCTACATGCACATGAAAAATTTTTGACCAATCTGGGGTGATAAGAATTGGTGCAGCCACCAATTTGGACCTTAGTGACTGATAAGCCTTATCTTCTTCCTCTTCCCATTGAAAGGGCACTTCTTTACCTGTAAGTCTAGCCAGTGGCCTGGCTATCTCTGCATACATTTTTATAAACCTTTTGTGGTATCCAGTATGCCCCAAGAAACTCTGAATCTCCTTAGGAGATTTAGGTTTTGACAACTTTAATATAAGAATAATTTTATCAGGATCTGGGGCCATACCTTTAGCCGACACCACATGTCCCAAGAGAGTTCCTTCTATCACAAGGAAATGACATTTGTTTGGGTTGAGCTTTAGCTTAGTCTCCTTGCATCACTTAAAAACATTTTGCAACTGTCGCAAGTGATGGTCCAAGCAATCTAAAGGGGTCTCATTGTGAGAACCTGAAAATGAAGAGAAGTCATCCATGAAAATTCTAAGTGTTTCCAACAATAAGGGACCAAAAATGAGGTTGACAGTTCTGTTAAAGGTGGCTAGAGCATTTCGGAGCCCAAATGGCATTTTTACATACACATATGTTCCCCAAGGTGTGATAAAAGCAGTCTTTTCACGATCCTCTGGGTGTATGGATATTTGATTATAGCCACTAAAACCATCCATAAAGCTATATAATGCATGTCCAACCACTTCTTCAATGACCTTCTCTGCAAATGGCATGGGGAATCCATCTGGAATGGTCACCTTATTGAGTGCTCTAAAGTCAACACAAATTCTGATTTTGTTGGTGTTCTTCTTTGGTACTATAGCCATAGGTGACATCCATTCTAAGTGTTCCACAGGAATGATGATTCCTGCATCCTCCATCTTTTGTATCTCCACATAAACAACTTCAACATATTTTGGGTTAAGTCTATAACTCTTTCCTCTTATTGATTTGGCTCCATCAACCAGAGGGATTCGATGCTCTCCATAATTGGAAGGCACTCCTTCTAAGTCTTTATAATGCCAAGCAAAAACATCTGTATAGTGGGTCAAGAAGGATTTTACCTTTTCAAGGAGCTCTAGGTGGCTCCACAACCAGGTGGCCACCAAAACTGGACGATTATTGTCCTGAGTGCCTAATTGTATTTCTTTGACAGGGTTTCTCTCTACCACATTATCTTCCTGCTCATCTCCAACCTTGTTTTCTTCCACTAGCTTTTCATGCATTGTTTCATAAGCAGAGGTATTTTGGATCTCAATGCATTCCTCCTTATCCTGCATCCATCTTGCACGGATTTCTTGAATTGGGAAAGAGCATTCTTCACTAGAATGTTTTACCTTGTCTTTAGCTTTAGTAACTTCCTTCTCTATTGTCGTTACATCCTCCTCCAAGTTGTATTTGAGGGGTGTCTTCCTGGCCCTTTTGTGGTATGTGATGGGCTCTCCCAATCCATCAACCTGAACTTTCTCCTGATTTTCATCATAACCTTCAGTTGTGCAAGAATTACTAAGAAAAATTCCAAAACAAGAGGAAGAGTTGCTGGCTTGGAGCCAATTTAGAATATCCTCTTCTTCCTTGAAATCTATTTGGGGTTGGTCCTCTGTTTTTGGTTCCATGCAAATGCCAACTGTTTGCATCATGCTGGTGTTCCCTTGATTATCTGGGCCCTCTTCTAAATGTATCTCTATCAGCTCTTGCCCTTTCTTTTGCACCCACATAGTGTCTTTACCCCAATCATGGATGACACTTGCATGCCTCAACCATGGTCTTCCAATTAAGAGAGGAAATCCTCCTTCAACCTACGGTAGTCTTAAAACCACAAAATCCAAATGAAGAGATTACCTTGTACTTCAAGTGGAACTTTTGGGATCACTCCCAAGGGCCTTACTTTGCTTTGATCTGCCAAAGTAACAGTGAAACTTGCAGGCCTTGAAGGGTGGAGTCCAATCTTTTCCATTGTATGTTCAGGCATCAAGTTAATGCCAAAACCACCATCCATAATAACTCCTTGAAACTCATGACCTTTGATAGATACTGTCAGCCAAGGACTCTTATAATCTGTAAGGGGTGCTTCCCCTACAATTTTACCTTTATGCATAATAGTAGTCTTTGCAACCAAACTTGTAGTGGAAGCCTCATCAAGTATCTGCAAGAGTTCTGACCTGAATTGTCCATCCATCTTTATTAAATAAAAAATACTAACCTCCTTTTTCATGGAATTGAGTAGTTTTGAAGCCTCTGATTCCTTAAGAGCATGGGCTCCAATTGACTTATCAAAATCCTCATGAGCCATGTTGAATGCATGCCCAATGGCATCGCTGGTACATATGAGATCTTCTTTTTGCCTTGTATCTGCACATGCGATGGCCTTGTCTTCAGATGTCTCTTTGTCTTTGTTCAATCCATTAATTCTTGATTCTTGAACTATATCTACTTGAGCCTTTCCCTTGTTTCTTGTTTGCACTATAAAAGATTCAATTTCTTCTAACTGCACAACCCTGGTAGATGGTGATGGCTCATTGACTTGATCTAACATTTCTTCTTTGTGCACAGAAATCATTTGAATGTGGGGCCCAAATGAAGAGGCTTGATTCTTAGGACAACAATTTGTATAGTGGTCTCTAGACTCTAGGTAGTTTCTGCAAGGAGGGGTAGTTTCTGCAAGGAGGGGCATTTTCTGGTAGAGTGCACCTACTTTGATAGTGCCCACATTCTCCACATTTGAAACAAATGATTGGCCTCCTAGGCCCATTTCCAAAGTTATTCCTCTATCTAGGGTTGTAATTGTTACCTTGATTGGGTGCATCCGCCATTACATTTGCTGGTGGTAGGGATCCTCCTTCTGTCCAATATGTTGTTGCAGGCATTCCTCTTGATTGGCATTCCTGGGCCTCATGGCCATCCTTCCTGCATAATTGGAAATTCATACTTAACAAAGGACATTCACTTACTATATGACCTTGCTTGCTGCACATGGTACACCAAACTCCACTCTTGATGCCACCCCCTTTGAGTTCCTGCAACTCCTGCCGCAACTGAGCCAATTCTTCTGCTTGGGCCTCCTCCTCCTTTTGGAGCTTTAATGCCTCAATCTCCCTCCTCAACTGAGTAACAACATTCTCCTCCTCTTTGTGGGGCTTATTCCTTTTTAAGCCCTCCAGCTTCTTCCTTAGCTGGATTACTGGATCCTCCATTTCTATAGAATATGGTAGTTGAGGAGAAATTTCTCAATACTGTTGCCTTATCTGCTCCAGTCTTGTACCTGTGTTGATGAATTCCTCTATGGAGGCTGTGGGCAATACTAGTTCCTTGATTTTACATTGGGTGGTCATTGGAAGTGGCTTAGCTAACCATTTTTTAACAAAAAAATCATGTGGTGGATCTGGTAATTTAGCCATTAGTGCCTTGGCCCTAGTCACAAACTCTGGGAACTTTTCACCTGGACCCAATCTCAAATTCTCTAATTCCTCTATGATGATCTCTGCAGTATTTTCATGCTGAAATTGATTTTTGAATGCATCTTTCATTAAGTCCCAAGTTGTAAAATGGTTCTCAGCAAACTGGCTGAACCATTTATCTTCTAATCCTTCTAATGTAGTAGGGAAGAGTATCAAAAAGGCATCCTCTCTTCCCATTAAGCCTCTAGTTTTGCATAGTGCTAAAAACCTTCTAATATGCTCGTCTGGATCTTCGTGAGCTAGGCCTTTGAAAGAAGGAAATTTTATATTTAATCTTGATAGTAGGGTTTCCAAGTCTACCTGACCAGCCATGCTCCTTACTGATGAAGTTGATGAAAGTGGACTAGATGATCTTCTAACAGCCTTCCTTCTTGTTTGCTTGCAGGTGACCCTCAATGTTTGGGACCGAGTTGCGGTCATGAGCTGTTCATAGTCCTCTTAGTATGAGACAATTGATAAGAATATGTACCTTTTATCCCAATCAAGTAGTATTGTCGGCACTTGAACTCTTCTACCCTTTGCACTTGGCTTCTCCTATGCTCAAATCTCCTTGGAGTCCCACCGGGCATGCCAAATTTTGTTGGGGGATTCTTGGACAAGAAGGGATTTGAGTGTTTGTAGGAGAAAAGAGAAAGACAAGAAGAAAGATACACACTGGAAGCCTCTGTCAATTGATTATAATAAGACAAATACAATGGTAATGCACAATACAATCCAATGCTTCTGTGCAAAATCCCACAGAGTGTGCAATTACAAAATACCAAATACCCAAGGTCTTCTTACTGCCGGCTTCCTCTACACCAGATCTCCACCTTCTCCAAGCCTGCACTTGTGCACACCTTGCACCAAGCTTCCAATAAGGGGGAGGGATAGACACCTTTTGTCGGCATGCGGACACTGCAATGAGACCTTGGGATCCTTGGGGGGAATAGCTTAACAATTCTCTGCACACTTCTTAGTCACTCTTCATGCATACCTTGCACTTTACTTCTCTATGTCACACACTGTGTGTCTCTTGCACTTCTCTCTCTTGCCTTACTTAGACTATGCTCACACCTCTTAGTCTTAGAATAGTCCAAGAATAGTCCTTGCCTTGATTTGAGTGTCAATTTATGTACGCTTCTAACTGGAAGAGTATCTTGGTGCTCACTTTGATGTCCCAAGATTGTCTTCACAAGTGGGTAGCCAACGACTCCCTGTTTTGTCCTGTAGTGACTTTAGACTAAAAACAAAATTTTAATTGGGGGGCCATACTTTCACTTCTGCATACGCTGCTGCTTCACATACCTTCCTTTTTGTCTTTTAACTCTTCAAATGTGCACATAAGGGAGGGTTCACCTGAACCTTCCAAAACACTTTAAAATACTTTGAAATACTTATGCAACTTGCAACCCACTTTCTCCAATTTACCCTTTCTGGACAATTAATTGTGCACTACCTGTGCACCTTGACATCTGCACTTCAAACACTTTGATTTTGCCCCTATTGACTTTGACCTTGATCAATTTGACTTTGATTGGTTTGACTTTGACTACAATTGACTTGACCAGTATGACTTTTATGGGCTCAACACCATTGTACTCGCAGAAGAAGCTCCATCTGTGAGAGTAGAATGTGAAGTAGAAGCACCTACCGATCTTTGATCTATGTCTGCCACTATGTTCCAAAGTTGTTTAGCAATAAGAACATGCTTCATCATGTAAGAACACATTGGATAGTTGGTCCCATCAAGCTTATCTTTAGCTTGAAGCATGCCAAACAAGTCATTGCTGCTTGCCATTTCACTAAGGAACAAGAAAGAGAAAAAAACTTTACTTCGATGAAAGCTGAAATGAATGCTGAAATTTCAGCTTACAAATCGTCACTCTAATGGCGATTCTGACTGCACGAATGGCTTCAAAATGGGGTTAAAACCCTAGCGTACTTGGCGGAAATGTTTCTTGGCTACTGAAATTCATAGTTCTATGCTCCGAAGTCGATTTGCACTGTTAAAGTGCGTGCGCACCGTGATGCCAAAAACCAAAACTTGAGAAGGACCTGAACCTACTCTGATACTACTGTTGGGTGTGTGTAGAAGTGCGAGAGACACACAAGAAGCACACACAAGGAGCATAGATGCAACAAGACACACGGAGAAGACGATGGCTGGAATAGCTCTCTCTATTGATGATGAACTAAACTGAAATAAGAGCTAAATAATATCCCTAAGTACAAAGTACCACCACGTATGAGAGTATCAAGTATGTGGTAACATGGGAAAAAACCTCCAGCCAGCACTAGAGTAAAAAGTGCCCATCTATAGGGAAAAGGTTCACATCAAAGCTACTCAAGGAACACATAAGTGTAACATATACATCATGAACAGAACTCCGACTACTACTGTACATCAAGTTACACCTGAAGAGGCGTTTAGAGGTAAAAAGACAAACTTATCACATCTGAAAGTTTTTGGTTGTATTGCATATGTACATGTTCCAGATGAGTTGAGGATGAAGCTTGATCCAAAAGCAAAAGAATGTGTTTTTTATTGGATACTCCCTTGAGCAAAAGGGATATAAATGTTATAACCCACTCACACAATAGATGAAGGTGAGCAGAGATGTGGTATTTGATGAAATGTCAAGCTTCTATGCAGATGCCAAAGAAGGACTAAATCTTGAACCAAATGACAAAGAAAATGCTGAAACATCAAGTGCAAAATCTCAAGTTTTGAGTGGACCAGATGTATCACCAAGCAATAGTTCCAACTCAAATCCATGGAGTGGAAGATTGCATGGAAATTTCAGTCCAACAAATTCATCAAATACATCCAAGAAAGGTAAAGAAAAGCTTTCTGTTGGTCATAAAACATGTGCTCATTTTGAAGACATTGATGGGGATTCAAGCGGTTTAGAAAAGAGTCTTGATGAGGAACTTGGATTGCCCTCTATGAAGACTCTAGGAGCAAGAAAGGCACATGCCAATTATACAAGGAGAAGTGACCCAAGGTCAAGAAGATTTGGGAGGATGCGGAATTCAATGCAATGATTGACATATGATAGTTACATGGCTCGTCATTGTGCCTACATGACAAAGGTAATACAAGATGCTAAACCTTCTTGTTTTGAAGATGCAATTGGAAATGCACATTGGGAAAAAGCTATGGATGAGGAGATGACTTCACTTTATGGAAATGATACATGGAAGTTGGTTCCATTGCCAGAAGGAAAGAAACCCATAGGCTACAAGTGGGTTTACAATGTAAAGCACAATGGTGATGGTAGCATAAGCAGGTATAAAGCACGTTTGGTAGCAAAAGGATATGCACAAACTTAAGGCATTGATTATGAGGAAACATTCAACCCTATAGCTAAAATGTCTACTGTCAAAACACTTGTTGCATTAGCTACAACAATAGGATGGACTTTGCATCAGATGGATGTGAAGAATGCTTTTCTACATGGTGAGTTACAAGAAGAAGTATAAGTGGATCAACCACAAGTATATGAAGATTCAAAGCATCCAAAATATGTTTGCAGGTTAGAGAAGGCTTTGTATGGGCTCAAGCAAGCTCCTCGTGCATGGCATGCAAGGATTGCTAATTACTTAACCACCATTGGGTTTTCTATGTGTGATGCAGATCATTCACTATATGCAGGGATGGGTGATGATGGCATCACAATTGTGGCTATTTATGTTGATGATTTGATTGTAGGTGGTGATAATGAAGAAAGCGTTAAAGAGGTAAAGCAACTTCTTATGCAGGAATTTGACATAAAAGATCTTGGTGTGTTGTGCTACTTCTTGGGCATTGAGTTTATACATACAGAAACATGCATATGGATGTCACAAAGGCAATATGCCTTGAGTATGTTGCAAAAATATGGTATGGCTGATTGTAAGCCAATTTCTATGCCATTAGATCAGAATTTGAAGTTGGATACTACATCAGGTGAAGCATTGGAAAATGCTACTATGTATAGGAAAATTGTGGGAAGCCTTTTATATCACACAATTACAAGGCCTGATCTAAGCTATACTGTTGGACTTGAAAGTCAGTTTATGCAGGTTCTAGGAATCCACATTTGGGTGCTCTGAGGCACACTCTACGTTATGTGAGTGCTACTTTGGATTATGCATTGTTCTATGAAGCTGTTGTAGATTTGTAGGTTCATGGATACACCGATGCAGATTGGGCTGGTAGTACTCTAGATAGAAGATCTACATGGAGGTGCAGCTCTTACATGGAGCAGCAAGAAGCAACCCATTGTTGCTTTGTTGAGTATAGAGGCTGAGTATAGAAGTGCTACAATGGCAGCATGTGAGGCATCATGGCTGGAGATGGTACTTGCAGATTTAGGTGTGGAAGTGCAAAAGCCTATCACCATCTATTGTGATAATCTTAGCAGCATACAGCTAGCATGGAACCCTATTTTTCATGCTAGAACAAATCATATTGAGGTACATTAGCACTTCATCAGAGAGAAGGTATTAGCAGGTGATATTGATCTTGTTTATGTGAGAACAGATGAGCATGTTGCTGATATTTTCACTAAAGCACTTGGAGCAAAGAAGCTGAAGAAGTTTTGGAAGATGCTTGGATTAGAGGACATGGCATTGAGCTTGAGGGGGAGTGTTGAGATATCAAGCTCAACATGTGATGATCCAAGATGACACGTATCACTTTTTCATTTCTCTGACATGTATAGTGGTCACATCGGTATATGTCAGGGACACTTCATTGAGATTTATTAGATTTATCTACCAAGAGTGATGGCACATTTTTTTCTTGCCAACTTGCTCATTAGCAGACATTAGGCTTTTCCTTATGTACTAGTCTTTATATATTGCAGTAGTTGTATTCTTGTTTTTAGGTCATTCTTGTACATTCCTTTTTATGTAATAGAAGAAGAAGAAGAAGATCATTCTTCCTTGACTCAATCAGAGTTGTGCTTCTCTTTGATTGTGAGAGCGTATGTGTGAGGTCTCTTCATTATCTCCTTCCTCGTGACATTTCTTAGGATCCCATTAAAAAATTCAAAGCTCTCTTGATAGAGAAAGTACTAAGAGACTCACTACAAAGACTTCTTTACTATGGACAATATCCCTAGGCATTGATTTTTAAAAGTTGACCTTAAGATAGATTTTCATGCAGTATATGGCTGCTTGGCCTTAGGCTATACACTTGACTTAATATACAATACCTTCCCACCTCAATTTCCTCTTTTTGCGTTTCAAATCATTGAAATATGTCTTTGCATCATAGGGAAATTTATGGGGTAATACTAGATTTTTGTCCACTTCTTGATATGTATGTGTATGGTTTAGAATCCCAAGTATTTTTCAAGGATTTTACCCTTATAATTTCTTAGATAAATCCCCATAAGCTATGGACGATGTCCATATGTGCTTCCTACCCTAGGGACATCATTTCTTGGAAAATATGCAGGTTTTAGCTTAATTGCAAGAAATTGTATCTCTGCAATTCAACTCGTAAACATGTTTCGGTGCAACTTCTTTTTTCTTGGGTATTTGTGTATGATCTCTTTGGTGGTTGGGAATTCTAAGACATAATTGTTGGATTTTGAGGTCTGCAGAACACAAGGAAGAAGAAGAAGCTTGGAGTACAGACACACAATATTGAATGTATTACCACTAGAATGTACAAAGATAAGTAAATCATTAGGGATGTAGGCATATATACAAGCCGGGGGGGAAAAAACTCCTAAAGAGGGAAAAAGTGCCCCATTGGTCCTAGAGTGTTCACACACATCACTATCTAACAATATCAACAAATCCCCCCTGGTAATGATGCGGTGAACAAGATGTTGGCACTCATGTATGAGGAAGTGCCAAGTTATGTGGGATCAATCCACAAAAGGAAGTAAGCCCAAAGCTTTGTGGAAAGCTTCAAACTTGTCCCTAGGTAGAGTCTTCGTGAAAAGGTTTGCAACATTCTCTTGTGTGGGCACATATGCCAAGCTAATCTCTCCAGAAGAGAATCTGTCCCTGACATAATGATAATGCACCTCAATGTGCTTAGGGTGAGTCTGGAACACAGGGTTCCTCACAACTGCCAATGCTCTTTGACTATCAGTGAAGATGGTGGTGGCAAAAGACTGACCAACACCCAAATAAGCCATAAGGTGTCTGAGCTACACACACTCAACAATCATTGTGAAAGTTGCCCTATACTCAGCCTCACAACTGGAAGTGACCATAGGTAGATCCTCCGTAGGCAGAGCCTCCATAGGCAGAGCCATCGTGAAAAGGTTTGCAATGTTCTCTTGCATGGACACATATGCCAAGCTAATCTCTCAAGGAGAGAACCTCTCCCTGACATAATGATAATGCACCTCAATGTGCTTAGTGTGAGCATGGAACACAGAGTTCCTCACAATTGTCAATGCACTCTGACTGTCAGCAAAGATAGTGGTGGCAGAAGATTGACCAACACCCAAATCAGCCATAAGGCGTCTGAGCCACACACACTCAATAGTCGTTGTGAAAGTTTCCCTATACTTAGCCTCACGATTGGAAGTGGCCATAGTAGGCTGCTTCTTGCTCAACCAAGATATACATGAGCTAGCAAGCACGAAGAAAAAGCCACTAGTGTACACACAAGTGTCATAGCAACCAACCCAATCAGAGTCAGAAAAAGCATGTAAATTTGGCGGTAGTGATCCCCCCTTGGGATAAAACAATCCAAGTAGCTGGGTACCACTCAAGTAGTTAAGGATGTGTTTAATTGCCTACCAATGCTTGACACCTGGGCAATGCATAGACATGCTCATCTTTGAGACAACAAACTGAATATCTGGCCAAGTAATGCATAAGTAAATCAAGCATCCAACAACCTATTGATAGAGAACAACATCAAATGCATCTCCAACATCATGAAGACTCAATCATAAACCTGTCTCCATAGGAGTGGCAATAGGTCTATAGTCTTCAAGGCCCAAAAACTACAATAATGTGTCAATATATTTTGTTTGACACAAAGCCATTCCACCATCAACTAAATTGAATGCTCAAATAACAATGCAAATGCCCCAAATCAGATATCTCAAATGAGGCATGCAAACCAGCCTTAAAATCAGCAATATGCTTCTCATGAGGACCAGTGAGAAGCATGTCATCAGCATACACAACAATAATTAGAAGCACATCATTTGCATGTTTAACATATAAGGTGCTTTCAGTGGGACTCTTCTCAAAACCATGTGCAATCAGATAGGCATGTAACTTTTCTTACCAAGCACGTGGTGCTTGCTTTCAACCATATAATGCCTTCTTTAACCTGCACACCTGGTTTTCATGCCCTTTTTGCACTAAGCCACGCGGCTGAAAAACATACACTTCTTCATTCAAACCACCATTCACAAATGCGATTTTAATGTCCAATTGATGTATGTTCCAACCATGATGAGCTGTAAGTGCACAGATGCTACGAACAATAGTCATTTGACAACTAGGTGCAAAGGTCTCATCAAAATCAATGCCTCTTTCCTCCACATAACCCTTTGCAACAAGCTTAGCCTTATACCTATCAACTATTCCATCAGGCTTATGCTTAAGCTTGTATACCCACTTTGTGCCAATTGCCTTCTTGCTAAGAGGAAAGTCACATAAAGATGGGGTATCATTTTTCATTATAGCATCATATTCAGATTGCATAACAACCATCCAATTTTCAAACATTTGTGCTTCATCAAATGAAACACTCTTGTTTGAGACTAGAGGCAGTCATAACATAGCATACTGATGCAAAAGAAGCACTATGAGAACGTGATCAAGTATGATATGATAGAGGTGCATCTAATTTGCTATCACACAAAGTCTACGCTATTTTGGCATAGTTTTTGCCTCCTCAATATCAGCTCTCTCATCAACAAGTGCATCATGTAAATCTGCATCAGAATTGGAATGACTTGCATCCTCACATGAAACTTGCAAAGGCTGAGAAGTTGCCTAATTAGGACCAACACTAAACTATCCACCTGTAAAAAGAGACATTAAAGTATCATACATGTCTTTGGAGCTAGCAGATGTCTCCTTCGTACATGGAAATAAAGGCTAAATAATATCTTCCACAAAAACAACATCGTGGCTAACCAAAATGCATTTAGTCTATGGATGATACAGATGATAGCCTTTGCTTTCACAACTGTACCCAACAAAAATACATTTCATTGCTTTACAATCCAATTTCCTATGATGTTGTTCAAGCACTAATGCATATGCCAAACAACCAAAAACATGCAGGTGAGCAACAAATGGTTTACGACCATTCCAAGCCTTATATGAAGTGATAGGATGCAATGGTTTAGTGGGACACCTATTAAGTACATATGCTGCACACATGATAACCTCAAGCTAGAAACTATGTGGTAAAGCCTGACTCTTAGCCATACACCTCACCATCTCCATGAGTGACATGTTCTTCATTTCAACAATTTCATTATGTTGAGGTGTATACCGCATTGTACATTGATGTTTTATCTAACATTCAACCAGAAATGCATTAAAGTCAGAAGACATATATTCCTCCTCTGGATCACAATGGAGGGTTCCCATTTTACATGTTGACAAATTTTCAGCCAAAATGAAAGACTATTGAAAGCACATAAGAACTTTGCACTTTGCCTTGAATGGATATACCCATGCATGCTTGGAAAAATCATCAACGAAAGTCACAAAGTAAAGATAGTTCCCAAAAGAAGGTGTTTGCATAGGACCAGATACATCACTATGAATAAGATGCAATTTCTAAGTAGCTCAAACTGAACCATTTTTTGGGAAGAAGGAATGCTGCATTTTGCCCAAAATACAACCTTCACAGACATGTTTTTCGGGTGCCTCAATTTCGGGCAAAGAGGAAACCATTTCAGATTTCTGCAAGCATAGCAAACTAGCAAAATTCAGATGACCAAAGTATGCATGCCAAAGCTTTGCATCTGAAATAGCCTAAGAATCATGTACTACACATGCTAAATCATTCATAGAATTTTCATAGTCTATGAGCTTATATAGCCCACTACATAAAATGCTAGAAGCAATAATCATGTCGCCATTTGATAGATCATGAACTGTACATCTATCATCAACAAATTTCACAACTAAGTCAATCTTGGCTAAAGCTGAAACTGATAATAGATTCATCTTGATCCCTGGCACAAATAAAGCATCTGACAATGTAAAAGAACTACCATAAGCAGTAGTTAGAATGATCTTACCAAATCCCATGACAGGATAAGAGGAGTTGTTGGTGCATGTGATAGTATTCCCTGTAGGGGCATGCTTGAGTGAAATGAAGAAACTGCGCTGTGAGGTAATATGTTTGGTTGTGCCACTATCAAAGTACCAAACATCTGAGTCTACTACATACATACATTGTTCAGGAGAAGATGGGTCAAAATTGCAAATAGTAGTAAATGCCCATTCTTCATTTTGCACTAGATTAGCACTGTGTTTTTGGTGTAGAGGCCTCTGCAACAACCATTCAAGCCTCTTTTTTCTTTGCCTCTTTTGCAACCAATTTTGGACAATGCTTTATGACATGATCATTTGCTTTACGGTACTTGCAAAAAAAATTCTTCTTTTATGTTTTCTTGTCATGTCTCTCATCCTTCTTTGATTGTGCAGAATTAGTAGATTTCTACTTACTAGTAGAAGAGCTCCATTTACCTTTGCCCTTCTGACTAGCCAGAAAAGCTTGATCTACAAGATGCATAATGGACCTATTTTGCCCAGATTGATCTTCTTGCAACAGAAGAGGGATTAACTCCTCAAATGTCAAGGCATTTGGATTGCCTTTCATCATCAAATGAAGAGTAGATGCAAAACTCTGATATGAATGAGGAAGGCCATTCAAAATGGCTTGTACAAGTGAGCTATCTGGTATAACTTCATTAGCAAAAATCAATTGTTCCTTCAAATCTTTGATCATTGTCAGAAAATTGTCCATATAATTATCTTCATTCATGTGCTCACTCTCCAACTGTTTTTGGAGGTAAGCAACACGAGCCTCATTCCTAGCTTGGTACAATGTGGTAAGTGTATCCCAAGCATCCTTAGCTGTTTAGCAAGAGCGAATGTGAGGAGTAATGACACATTTGACAGAAAAGCCTATCAATGCATGTGCCTTAGCATCTCTACCATCCCAATGATTTTTTTGTGCAGTAGGTGCAATAGGAACCACAAAACGAATAGGAATTTGAAGAATATCAACATCTTCAATGCCATCTGCATCAGCTTCAATACCTATATTTTCAAGTATAATAGGACGATTTTCAACACCTTGCACAATGTTCCACAATCCTTTTGCGACCAATACATGATACACCATATAAGCCCACAATGGGTAATTCATACCATCCAACTTATCCTCAACAGCCAACATACGAAATACATCACTACCTTCAGCCATGGCCATTGACGAAAATACCTTGATGTACAAAAATGACTATATCTGAAAAAGTTGAACAGAAGTACCCTAGCAAGTTTTGTTAAACCTACAGTAGACTTCGAGATGCTTATACTAGCAAACTGAAACTTACATATATCTTTGGCACAAAAAGATGAAATAGCCTACACAAGCGCTGTGATAATGCATTCATAGCCCGAGACGAGCGATTATGAGATTATGATCGGAGGCGTATCAATGATGCCCTAGATGAAGCGACAACCTACTTTGAAACCAATTGTTGGATTTTGAGGTCTATGGAAGCACGCAAACATCACAAGGAAGAAGAAGAAGAAGCTTGGATCACAACATAGAGTGTTGAATGTATTACCGCTAGGATATACAAAGATAAGTAACCCTCTAGGGCCGTAGGCATATATACAAGCCAGAGGGAAAAAACCTCCTAAAGAGGGAAAAAGTGCCCCGGTGGTCTTAGAGTGTTCACACATATCACTACCTCAATATGTCAACAATAATAAAGATATCCTTTTTTTATTTTGATTTGTTTCTACTTGATGTGAATTGCTTTAGAGTCACCATCTCAAAATGGAATGAAATTGTAAGAAAAGATGCAAATGGTTTTGTCAAAATAGATTCAACAAAGCTATGTAATGATAAGGACTATAATTTTTCATTTCATGATCATTTTGATAAAGTTATTTGAATTCCAAGAAAAGTAAATCCAAATCTCTAGTATGCTCTACATATTTATCCAAGAATGAAATCAAAATTTTCACAGATATTAAATATTTGATGGTGTCAAAGTAGAATATAATCCATTGATTAATAATACCAATGATATGATGTAAACAAATCTTACATCATGCATTGAAAATACATCCATTGAGAAAAATGAATTAGAAGAGGATGACTTAGAAGAGAGGAATTGCAACAAGAAGCCATACAATTTGAACTTCTTCTACAAATCTTAATAGATATTGATGAGGAAGCACAAAGGGAACTGATTGCAAATTTATTCACATAAATCAAATGTTGGGGGCCCAAGGCTTTATTGAAAATTTTGATCTTTCTATTGATCTTTACTAGAGTTTGAAAGACTTTATTTTCAATATTTTATTGTTCCCCTCAGTTAAAAGAACTATTTAGAGCGTTTTACTTTCTCTTATTCCTATCTTGTTGAATATATTTCCCCAAGTTTAATCTTTTATTACCCATTGATTTGACATCCATACCATGGAATCCACTTGAGTGGTAGTGTAAGTCTAGACGTTTCATACCATTTGGATTATACTTCCACTTTACTGAAGGTAACTTAAGCTTTAACATTGGTATCAACCTTTCTTCTAGTATAATAAAGTGAAATCTAATAGCTCTTTGATTGTAAGTTGTTAATTTCATTGAAGAGGAGTTTTGTTGCTCACGTCGAAATGAAATATTTCAGCTTGATAAGTATTAGTTGTAACAAAAACTTGAAAAGAATTACTCTTATAGATTGTCTTTTCAAATATCCGTTTGTTCAGATGTCCATTGAAAGATCTATGATAAAAGAGCTAATTTATTGCCTCAAACTAGATATTATCTTTGGGCATAACCAAATATTTGAAGTCCAAAAAAATAATTGATTTGCCAATCAAACATTTAATATGGAGTAGATAGTCCTTCAAGTAAATGGTCTCTTACAACCTTTTAGTTTATCTCTTGTTCAGACCATCCATTTTCTTGGAAGAATTGTGTGAAGCTTCAATAGTTCTTTGATCTTGCTACTAAAGAGCTTACTTGAAAGGAAGAATTGATACTTTGAAAAGATGATATTTTCATCATCAAGAGAAAGAATTTTATCCTATGATCATTCATAGGGTATCAATCTTTCCTTCCTAAAATTATATGAGAATTCTCTTATTCCTTAGAGTTTTAGTAAGAATCACTCTAAGCTACCATCGTTTCATTATGGTTTACATAGAGAAAATTTTACCTATCACTTAAGTCCTTGGCCTTGAAGATCAGAGATTCCATGGGTTTTATGGAATTCGATATTCCATAAGAGGGACTTTGAGCTTAAGATATCCTACTAATGTACTATTATTTTTCTTTTTATAATAATCTGACCATGTAGGAAGTGAATGGTAGTTTTGATATAGCTAACTACCATTATTCCTATAGTGGAAGTCATAACCATACTTAAGCTTGAATAAATTGAACCTCCCTCTTAACTCACAAACCCATATAATACATTCCATATGCATAAATGGTGTATTTTAAAACATTTACACTTTTATTGAAAAAGGTGTAACATGCAAAAGGTTCAAAAATTGCATCCAGAATGATCTCATCTATGTTTGCCAATTGCTCTTCCAAGTCCTTGATGCGTGTCACATACACATCCACCGACTCATTTTCAACCATACATACATCTTCAAGTTTCTTCCTCAAGTATGCAACACGTGCTTCATTACGCACGACACACAAAGAAGCAAGAGTGTCCCATGCCTGTCTCGATGTAGAACATGATCGAATGTGTGGAACTATATGACGCTTCACTAAAAGCGCAATCAAAGCATGAGCTTGAGCATCTTTTCCATCCCATCTAAGCTGCTCCTGTGTAGGTGGATGAAAGAACTTGGAGAAGCTTGTAGAAGGTAGAAAAGTGCATTTCGAGGTGACAAAGTTTGGTCAAGCCAGTCGGCACAAGACCAGCCCTTGAGCTTATGGAGACTCAAATAGACCTTATAGGCATGCGATAAGTGCAAAGAAACACACTATGTACTTTGGAGCATCAAGGAGAATGAGTCGATACAAAACAGATAGGTTTGTGGGTTGATTAGCTCAAAAAACTTACTATCTATGGAAAAGACAATGAACTTCAAATGCCCATAGCGACCAGCCTGATTACAATTAGAAAAAATCCTTTTATGGGAGTGATACACATAGGGTTGATTGTATGTAATGCACAAAAGTATAAGGAATAAGCAAAATATGCTATAGGAATGAATGCGACATTCACCGGTGGTACTTCCTATTTTTCAAGAATACGTAGAGATTGACCCCGAGATAGAAAAACTCAAATTTCTCCCAATTTGCTGAAGAAAATGCTTTGAAAATTTGTAGGCATAAACTAGACACTTATACCTTTCCAATGAGCCATCTTTCACTCAATTTGGAGCTCTGGGGAGAGAACAGCAGCCTCTGCAAGATTACTGTTGGTGAAGAAGACGATGCAGAGAATTGAAGGAGCAAGACAATGATGGTCACAAGTGTATGTATATTGCTTCCATGTAATGTACAAGTGATTTAAAGTCTTTACATAGACTCTACTAGTGTTCCACGACTTCTACAAGTGAAATTTGAATTCAAATGAAGGTGGGAATGGTTGTTGGAGGGAATCAATTCACTTTCCTACAATCTAGGAAAAGTGAAGATCTAGTTTGATCTACTTTTAGGTGATTGATTGCTTGATTGAATGCAACTTCAACCACCACAAATTCGTGGGATTTGAGCTCTATCTTTCTACCTTTACATGTGTAAAGCTCAAGACTTTTACAATGGTAAATGAACCATAAAAAATTTCTCAAAACAATACAATAAATGAGCATAAAAAAAAACTCTCCAACGGATATTCTTTCGGCGCGATAGCCTTTGATGTAGATCAAATCCACCTCAATCATAGTGTAAACTTGATGTTCCAACAGTTCCCCCTCAAGCTAAAGTATGCTTGAGTCTTCATTCTCTGATAGGTTGAATACCTTCCATAGCTTTGAATCTACAAAGCTTTATTCCATCAAGTGCCTTCGTCATCATATCTGCTACTTGCTTTTCAGTTGGAACAAAAGAAATTTCAATCTCCTTTGCCATGAGCTTCTCCCTGGTGAAGTGGTAATTGAATTCTATGTGCTTGGTTCTCGCATGGAAAATAGGATTTGTTGCTAGATGCATGGAACTTACATTATCTCCAAATATGTGAGGTTTGGAACTCACTAGTCTCAAATCTGTATACAATGCTTTTAACCATATTGCCTCTTGAGTTGCTATGGTCAAGCCTCTGTACTCTACTTCAGTTGAAGATAAAGCAACTGTTGGTTGCTTCTTGGAACTCCATGACACTAGCTTCGAACCTACAAATGCTAAGTAACCAGATGTACTTTTTCTATCATCCTTAGATCTTGCCCAATTTGCATCTGAGTAGATTTTGATATCCAAATCTGAAGATTACGGATAGAATATACCTTCGTTGATTGTACCTTTGAGATACTTAAGTACTATCTTAGCTGCATCCATGTGTGGTCTTCTCGGCAAGTGCATGAACTGACTAAGCACTCCCACACTATATGAGATGTCTGCCCTTGCATGAGTAGGCATATATCAAGCTACCTACCAAAGTTTGATACTCTTTAATGTCTCAAATTTCTCACATTCATAAATACTTAGTCTATGATTCATCTCCAAAGGTGTACCTACAGGTTTAGTGTTCTCCATTTTGAACTTGGGAAGAAGATCCTGAATGTATCTTCTTTGAGTCAAATACATTCCTTCATCTGTATATATCACCTGCATACGTAGGAAATATGTGAGCTCACCTAGGTCACTGATTTTGAACTCCTCTTGCATGTGTCTCTTGATCCTTTGAATGCCATTTAGATCATCACCTGTCACAATAATATCATCTACATATACACATAGATAGATAACCTCATTGTGATCCCTTTTGATGAATAGAGAAGGATTTGAGCTGCTAGCTTTGAACCCTTGATCTTGAAGATATGTAACCAACCTGTAATTCCAAGCTCTAGGAGCTTGTTTCAATCCATACAATGCTTTCTTAAGTCTGCAAACATAAGATGGATGATTAGGGTTTTCAAAACCTGGTGGTTGGCCTATTCCCAATTAGGGTTTCCCTTTGCCTCTTCATAGGTTGAGGGTTCCTCTAAAATAGAGTCTTTTGCCAAGTAGATTGAATGCTTCGTAACAAATGTGGAATCATATCCATACCTTTCTGGTTGTTTCTTCTCTCTTGCTGATCTTCTAGGTGCTTGTTTTGAGCATTCTCCAACCTCTTGCATCTTTGCTTTGCCTCTTGACTTCTATAACTTGTAATCCCTTTCTCTTTCATATTGGTCATCGTATGTATCACTTCTTGAATCCTGGACCTGTGTATCATGCTTGCTTCCTAATTGATGAGAGTCAGAATCAAGATCATATGGTAGTGTTACCTTTTGTTTGTCTTCATCATACCAAGACCTGTGTTCTTCAAACACAACATCTCTACTTGTAGTGAATTGCTTGGTTGAAGGATTGAAGAACCTGTAACCCATCTGAGTTGAATCATATCCAATAAACACTGCCTTTGTTACCCTTTCATCTAGCTTACCTCTTATTTGTGATGGTACATGAACATAAGCTAAATCAACCAAAAACGTTGCAATGTCCAAGACTAGGTTTTCTTCCATGCCATGCTTCATAAGGAGTCATACCTTGAAGTGATTTGGATGGTAATCTATTGACAAGGTACACAACAGTTGAAATAGCTTCTGCCCATAGATAATGTGGCAACTTCTTCTCTTCAAGCATTGTTCGGGCTGATCCAACCAATGTCTTGTTTCTCCTCTCTGCAATTCCATTTGGTTGAGGAGAGTAACTAGTAGTCACTTCCCTTTTGATACCTTTGTCCTGCAAGAACTCATCAAACTCTTTGGAGAAGTATTCTCCTCCTCATCAGATCTGAGCTTCTTTAGTGATCTACCTGTATGATTCTCTACATGCGCAAGATACTTCTTGAAGCAATAAAATACTTCATTCTTACTCTTGATAAAGTATAGAACAATCCATCTACTATGGTCATCAATAAATGAGACATAATACCTTGATCCTGCCAATGAAGGTTCTTGACTTGGTCCCGATACATCTGTATGTACTAAGTCCAACAAGTTGTTGTGGATGTAGCCTTTGTGGTTGAATGGTTGTCTTTATGCCTTCCTTATCTGACATGCATCACACCTGTTGATCATGTGTTGCTTTGATAGGTTCGATAGTCCTAGAACACTTTGATCCCTACATATATCCTTCAAGGTTCTTTCATTCACATGAGCAAGTCTCTTATGCCACACTTCAAGCTCACTTAGGGTTTGAGACCCAAAGTTGAATAGAGCTATGTTCCTGGTTTCTCCTACTTCAAAAGTAAAGAGCCTACCATGCTTCTCACCTCGGGCTATCTTTTTGAAGCCTTGACATGGATCTTCCACAAAAGCTCCATGTTGGGTGAACCTAACTTGTAAGCCTTTTTCAACTATTTGGCCTACACTTATTAGGTTTTTAGTGATAGTGGGCACATAGAGAACCTTACTCAGAATGTTTATCCTACCATTGGAAGCTTTGACATTACCAATCTTCTCCACATTGTGCTTTGTGTCATCCCCTGTTTGCACTTCATGTCTATGCTTTGGACTTTCCAAATCAGATAGAAGAGCAATGTTGCCTGCAACATGATTCGAACATCCTGAATCTATGTAGAACAAATGGTCATCTTCTTTACCTTCTTTGTGGCTTAGATTCATAAGAAGCAATGAGTCTTCATGTGGTTGATGTTCTGAATAATTGCTGTAGTCCCTTCTATTATAGCTTCTATTGTTATTGTTGAAGTTGTGTCCACCTCTGCCTCTATTGTTGCCATATCCACCTCTTCCACTTCCTTTCTGGGTCTTCCCATTGAACCATCAATTCTGAGTGGTGTGGTTGGTGTTATCACATATGACACAAGGTTGAACATTCTAACCTTTGGCTTTGTCTTGCTTTGGTCCTTTCTTCTTCCCTTTCCACTTGCTCTTGCTTGCAAAGTTTGCTTGGGAAGTCTCTTCTTCATCTTCTTCCTTCTTCTTGCCTTTCTGCTTCTTATCCTTCTTATCTACATATAGAGCACTAGTTGAATTACCATGATAAGAGTTACCTTTCTTTATGTTATTGTTGGCTTCTTGATTGAAGAGTTGTCCAAGAAAAATGTTGAAGTGTGGAGTCTGCACATCCATGATGAGATCATAAGTCATCGTGAAGGATTGCCATTGCTTATCACTTTGAATGCCGTTGAGAATTCGCCTCATGATGACCTCTTCTTCAATCAGCTCTCCAATGGATGCTAACTGATCTGGAACCTCCTTGACCTTGGTAACAAACTCTGTGATGGTTTGTTTAGGTGTCTTCTTCATTTGGTTGAACTCGTTCCAAAGATGATTCTTCATTGCTTTGGTACTAGCAGAAAAGAAAGTCTCGAGGGAATCCCAAGTCTCTTGAGATGTCTTGCATCCTCTAATATGTGGTAATAGAAAGTCAGAGATAGAGTTTAGTATGTACGACCTTGCTTGAGCATCCCTTGCACACCAAAGTGTGAGCTTCTCTGTCTCCTCTTGTGTAGGTCCTCCTTTGGATCTTGGAATAGGCATAGCTTCATCACCTGCTACAATTCCATAAAGATTTCTACCTTGCAAATAGGCCTCCATTCTGATTTGCCAAGCCACGTAGTTGTGTCGATCAAGCTTCTGGATCATTGAGGGAAAGCCATCACCCATCTTGATCTAGCTCTGATACCACTGAAAGAACTTGGAGAAGCTTGTAGAAGGTAGAAAAGTGCGTTTCGAGGCAACAAAGTTTGGTCAAGCCAACCGGCACAAGACCAGCCCTTGAGCTTATGGAGACTCAAATAGACCTTATAAGAATGCGATAAGTGCAAAGAAACACACTATGTACTTTGGAGCATCAAGGAGAATGAGTCGATACAAAACAGATAGGTTCGTGGGTTGATTAGCTCAAAAAGCTTACTATCTATGGAAGAGATAATGAACTTCAAATGCCCATAGCGACCAGCGTGATTACAATTAGAAAAAATCCTTTTATGGGAGTGATACACATAGGGCTAATTGTATGTAATGCCCAAAATTATAAGGAATAAGCAATATATGCTATAGGAATGAATGCGGCATTTATCGGTGGTACTTCCTATTTTTCAGGAATACATAGAGATTGACCCCGAGACAGAAAAACTCAAAATTTTCCCAATCTGCTGAACCAAATGCTTTGAAAATTTGTAGGCATAAACTAGAAACTTATACCTTTCCAATGAGCCAACTCAATTTGGAGCTATGGAGAGAGAACAACAGCCTCTGCAAGATTACTATTGGCGAAGAAGATGATGCAGAGAATTGAAGGAGCAAGACAATGATGGTCACAAGTGTATGCATATTGCTTCCATGTAATGTTCAAGTGATTTCAAGTCTTTATATAGACTCTAGGAGTGTTCCACGACTTCTACAAGTGAAATTTTGAATTCATATGAAGGTGGGAATGGTTATTGGAGGGAATCAATTCACTTTCCTACAATCTAGGAAAAGTGAAGATCTAGTTTGATCTACTTTTAGGTGATTGATTGCTTGATTGAATGCAACTTCAACCACCACAAATTCGTGGGATTTGG
This sequence comes from Ceratopteris richardii, assembly GCA_020310875.1. Classification (NCBI taxonomy): domain Eukaryota; kingdom Viridiplantae; phylum Streptophyta; class Polypodiopsida; order Polypodiales; family Pteridaceae; genus Ceratopteris; species Ceratopteris richardii. The sequence goes on along the minus strand of CM035414.1, from coordinate 98,657,791 downwards.
ACTCTATTTTTCTACCTTTACATGTGTAAAGCTCAAGGCTTTTACAATGGTAAATGAACCATAAAAAATTTCTCAAAAAAATACAATAAATGAGCATAGAAAAGAACTCTCCAATGGATATTCTTTCGGCACGATAGCCTTTGATGTAGATCAAATCCACCTCAAGCATAGTGTAATCTTGATGTTCCAATAGTGGAGAAGGATAAAACAGTGTAGTCAAAGAAGAAGCTCCATCTGTGACAGTAGACTGTGAAGTAGAAGCACCTGCTGGTCTTCGATCTACATCTGCCACTATGTTCCAAAGTTGTTTTGCAACAAGAACATGCTTCATCATGTAAGATCACATTGGATAGTTGGTCCCATCAAGCTTATCTTCAGCTTGAAGCATGCCAAACAAGTCATTGCTGCCCGCCATTTCACTAAGGAACAAGAATGTGACAAAATCTTCACTTCGATGAAAGCTGAAATGAGTGCTGAAATTTCAGCTCACAAACTGTCACTCTGATGGCGATTCTGACTTCACAAATGGCTTTGAAATGGGGGTAAAACCCAAGCGCACCTGGTGGAAATGTTTCGGAACTACTGAAATTCACACTTCTATGCTCCAAAGTCGATTTGCACTATTAAAGTGCGTGCGCGCCGCGATGCGAAAAACCAAAACTTGAGAAGGAGTTGAACTTGCTCTGATACCACTGTTGGGTGTGTGTAGAAGTGTGAGAGACACACAAGAAGCACACACAAGGAGCACAAATGCAGCAAGACACACGGAGAAGATGATGGCTAGAATAACTCTCTCTATTGATCGATGAATTGAACAGAAGTAAGCGTTGAATAATATCCCTAAGTACAAAGTACCACCACATATGAGAGTATCAAGTATGTGGTAACATGGGGAAAAAAACCTCTAGCCATCACTAGAGTAAAAAGTGCCCATGTATAGGTAAAAGGTTCACATCAAAGCTACTTGAGGAACACATAAGTGTAACACACTTAAGTCCTTTGGCCTTGAAGATCAGAGATGCCATGGGTTTTATGGAATTTGATATTCCATAAGAGGGATTTTAAACTTAAGGTATCCTACTAATGTACTATTATTTTTCTTTTTATAATAGTCTGACCGTGTACGAAGTGAATGGTAGCTTTAGTATAGCTAACTACCATTATTCCTATGGTAGAAGTCATAACCATACTTAAACTTGAATAAATTGAATCTCCCTCTTAACTCACAAACCCATGTAGTACATTTCATATGCATAAACGGTGTATGCAGAAACATTTTTACACTTTTATTGGAAGAAGTGTAACCTGCACAAGGTTCAAAAAGTGAACCCCTCCTTAAAGCATACAAAAGTTCCGAATTGGAACTTTGTTCATTCAAAGAATGGTATGAAAATTCAATGCAACATTGTCATGAATATGAGAAAGAATTACATGAGTTGAAAAGTTGCACAAGTTCAACACCCATATTGAAAGTTCTTGACTAGTCAAAACCTTTCCATGTGCATGTGGATGCATCAAACTATGCCATCAAATTTTTCCTAGAACAACTAGTTGATGATAGAAATATGAACTTTCCAATTGCTTATGCTAGTAGGTGATTGAAAAATGTTGAATGTAATTGCACAACCATTGAACAACAAGGATTAGGAATGGCGTACACAATAAATAAAATTTTCCATTATCTCTTGGGGAACAAATTCAAATTCTTTATTGACCACCAAGCCTTGTCATATTTGGTCAACATGCCTTGCATCATAGGTAGACTTGTTCATTGGTTTCTACTCCTCATGGAATTTGACATAGAATTCATTGTAAAGCATGGGAAGAGACACTTGAGAGTGGACTATTTTTCATGTTTTGCCATACGAGAACCACTTGTAGGAGTGCTTGATGACGAGTGTATTCATATCTATTCAGTCGAGAATTAGTTCCAAAGTGAGCAAAACCAATTGTTCATACACTTACAAATGGCGCTAATCACAAGTATTTACCCAAGATCCTAGGGGACTTATTGCCTCAAGGAGGTTTCATATTTAAGTCGGAAGCATGTGCCACCAAGACCCTACTAGTGTCTTGTTGTGTTGTGTGGATGTTCATGAGAGAATGGACCTAATCGCTCAAATACATGGAGGTATTTTGGGATGACATTTCCTCAAAACTTGAACCCTACAAAATCAAACAAGATATGGATCTTATTGTCCTATAATGGAAAATGATGTACATACTTATGCTTCACAATGTGCAAAATGCCAACTATTGCCTCTAACTGAATACACTACTCTATAACAACTTACTATAGTGCCTAATTGGAGCGAACACATAGTGGAATATTTATGTGACCATAAGTTCCTAGAAAGATTAGATATGATAAAATGAAAGACCCTAGGGAAAAGTTTTCGAGACTATTGACTAAGCAAAAATCAACTCTACAAAAAAAGTCAATAAACAAAATCTTAGGATTGTGTGTACACAAAGATGATTACCCTCCAAATCTAGAGATGGCACATGTAGCTATCTCTGAAGGCCATTTGTCCTGTGTGAGAGATGTGTAAATATTATCTTACTTGTATGGGTTTGGCGGCCCACATTGCATCAAGATGCAAAAGAATTTTTCAAGAGATGTGACATATGTCAAAGAGCCAAGTATCCAATTCCAGAGACACATGCCATTAAGACCCATGGTTAGTAGTAGAGCCTTTGATAGATGGGGGCATAGATTTTGTAGGTCCCATCAATCCACCCATACTTGGTTCTCACATGGAATACCTCATGGTTGCTATTGGGTATCTCACAAAATGGGTTGAGGCTAAGGCAACTACTAAGAATAATGCATAGACTATGGCCAAATTTCTATTTAAAAATATTTTCACTAGGTTTGATATGGTAATAGAAATTGTTATTGATCATGCAACACGTTTTATTAATGAAGTGATTGAATGTTTGCTAGCCGAATTTTTAGTTGTTCACAAGAAGTATCCACCCTATCATCACCAATTGTATGGTTAATCAAAGAATTGCAATAAATTTTTGAGTTCCAATAAAATTTTGTGCATGGTGCTCATGAAGATCATTAAGAGCAGAAGGTCTAATTGGGACAAGCAACTTCGTCATGCTATTTGGGCATACTATGTGGCATACAGGATAGCTATAGATGTCACATCCTTCAACATCATCTATGGATAGCATGTTGATGTCGAGAAGGTTCAGAGCTAGCTTGATCAATTCCAATTGCATGTGTTCCAAAAAAGGGTGTATGCAAGATGCTTCAAGCAAGTCAAATGATTGGCAAATTATTTTCATTGGCACACTAGACTTAGATGGAATAAAAGACGATAGAAATAGACTTCAAATGAACTTCAACTTCAGAAGGCAATAAGATAGACACATTTGGTGAACTTTTGTTATTTGTGATGACATCACATACCAATTGAACTCGTCTCTTTATTCGTCTCACAAATTCATATATCGTTCACTTGAAAAGAAAGAACAAGTTTAAAAAGCTTTACTACTTAAATAGAGAGATAAATATATATATTTAGGAAGTTCGCTTTTTGCTTCATTTTGTGTTTTTGGCTATACGTATCTTTTCAGGATTTGCTTTAATTTTATAGTATGATTTATTTCATACGTATTTTGTTTTTGTCTCTTTTGTTTTTTATTTTTTTTCTTTTTATTATTTCAATGATTTATCATTTTTTATTTTGAATTTAAGATTTCACATTAAGTTCTAGGTTCACATGCATTCACATAAACACACAAAACATCACATCACTTTTATATGCATATATTAGCACAAATATTCGTATAAAAAAAGACAATAAACACATACACACATGAGCTCATATATGCACGTATGTGAACATATATACACACTTGTATTCATTCCCATTTACACATATAACTCACATCCACATGCTCATAAACATGTTCATACACCCTCACATATAAAGACACACACACACACACATAGGTGGATGGACACACACGTGGTGTTGTATTCACATGGATTCACAACATATTAGACTTATTCACATGAATATATACTCATTTTTATGCACACATTCAAAGGTTTATTTTACTTATTGAGATTACAAACTATACTATTTAAGTCCATACAAGCACTTCTTGAGATTACAAACTATACTTTCTTTTCTAGGAACTGCATAACCCTCTGGTTGTTCTATATAGATCTCATCTGTAAGATCTCCATGCAAGAAAGTAGTTTTCACATCCATTTGGACTAGCTCTAACTCCTCCAAGCAATGAACCCAAGAAACATGCACAAGGTAGTCATCTTGACCACTGGAGAGAAGTTTTCCTCAAAATCAACACCATGTTGTTTCTTAAAACCCTTTGCAAAACTTCGTGCTTTATATTTTGGAGAAGCATTATCAGATGTGAATTTTAGCTTATATACCCATTTACATGGTAAATCTTTCTTGCCCTTTGGAAAAGGTACTAAATCCCATGTACCAGCTATGCACATAACTTTAAAACGCATCAATCCGAGCTTCTTAGCTCGAGTTATGACCGAAATACTGAATTGCTGTCAAGAGTTGCCGACCTGCACTTCTACCCCTTTTGACCTAAGCTTCCATTGAAGCTTCTTGCACACAAGCCTTCAGCATGCTCCGATACCAATGACGGGCTTTGGTGTGCAGAACAAGAGGAGGAAGGAGGAGATGGAGGGAGAGAGAAGAGAGGAGAGATGTGCGGACATGCGTGGGAGCCTCGAAACCCACATAATGAACTCTCTTGAGGCAATGCTCTATATATGATGTATATATATGAATATGGTGGTAAGGTCACATGACCCTTACATCCCCAACATGGATTAGAACCATGCCAAGCCTCATATGGAGTGATAGATTGCAATAATTTTATGGGATACTTGTTAAGTACATATGCCGCACACATAACAACCTCAAGCCATAAGCTATGTGGTAAAGTGTGACTTTTGACCATACACCTCGCAATCTACATGACAACCATGTTATTTCTTTTAGAAAATCCATTTTGTTGAGGTATATATGGCACTATACATTGATGTTTTATCCCATGTTCAGCCAGAAATGAATTAAAATAAAAAGGAATATATTCCCACCCTCGATCAGAATGGAGGTAACTCCAACTATGTGGATTGCTAGCTCAATCCTTTTTCACTATCTCTTGACAAACCTTTATACTAAAAGGCATAAAATTGAGTCAAGATATTGATTCATGTAGTTGTATTGTCAACTAAGTGCTTTATCATAGATTGAATTAGGAAAAATTACATTGATGAAAAGGATCTTTCCATGTTCTTTCTTTTTAGAAATTTTTGTAGTGTTTGGGTAAATAGATAAAAAATATTTACTTGAAGTCTCCCTAACAAAGACCATAGTCATGTGACTCGAAATGTCTGTGAAATTTTTGAAAAGTACTTTTAACTTCATGATCTTCAAACTTTGGAGTTACTTGATAGTTGAACTGGTTCGTGCTCATATTCTTGACCATCCTATACTTTATCTTTATCTATGAAGTTTCAATATCCATTGGGATGGAGTTTCACTTCGCGTCACTAGCTCAAGAATTAAAGATACCTACCATCTCAAGGTTTGAACTCCTATACCATCATTCCTACAATAATGTAAATATAATTTATAGTGTCCCATAGCACCATACTTTATAGCCAACTTTGAACAATGGATTAGATTTATCTTAAAGTCTAGAAGCTTTCTATAATTATAGAATACCTTCTACTAGAATTTGAATCCAATAACGTGCATGTTTTCCATCTTGCTTAGGTTTCTAGGGTTTCTAACACAAGATCCCTTTTTTTATCTCTATTATCCAAAAGTTTTATTGGAATTTATAAAACTTGTGATAAAATATAGATCCATCCTTCATTTCTAATGTTTTGAATGTAATTCCAAGAGACTTGAATTACATTCAAGAACTAGATACTTCTTTCTCAACTAACTATAGTGACATGGGTTTATTCTTATCTTTTAGATATACCCATGCATGCTTGGAAAATACATCAATAAAAGTCACGAAGCAAAGGTCGTTCCGAAAAGAAGGTGTGTGCATAGGACCATAAGCATCGCTATGAACAAGCTGGAAATTATGAGCAACTCAAACTCGACCATCGTTTGGAAAGTATGAATGCTACATTTTGCACAAATTACAACCTTCACACGCATGCTTACAAGGGGCCTCAAGTTCAGGCAAAGAGCACACCATTTTAGATTTATACAGGCATAGCCAACTAGCAAAATTTAGATGACCAAATCGTGCATGCCAAAGATTTGTAGGTGAGATAGCCTCAAAATCTTCAACTACACATTTGAATCATTCATAAATTTTGCATATTCAATGAGCTTATACAACCCATGAAAAAAATTCTAGAAGCAATAATAACATTGTCATTTGAGAGATCATGAACTGTACATCTGTCATCAACAAATTTGACAATAAAGCCAATCTTGGTTAATGTTGAAAATGACAATAGATTTTCCTTGATCTCTAACACATACAAAGAATCCAACAATGTGAAAAAACTACCATTAGTAGTACTCAAAATGATCTTATCAACTCCCATTATAGGATAAGAGGATTTTTTAGCGCATGTGACACCATTCCCTATAGGAGCAAGCCCAAGTGTACAGAAGAAATTGCACAGTGAGGTAATATGTTTGGTTGCTTTATTATCAAAGTACTAAACATCTAAGTCTATTGCACACATGTAATGCTCATGAGAAGATGGATCATAGCTTCATACAATATCAAATGTGCATTCTCCATTCTAAACAAGATTGGAAAACTCTGTTTTAGGCATGGAGACCTTTGCAACAACCATTCTAACCTCTTTCTTCTTTGCCTCTTTTGCAACCAATTTTGGATCACTCTTTATGACATGATCGTTTCCCTTATAGTATTTACATAACTGTTTTTGCTTTTCCATATTCTTCTCATCTTTTTCTTCCTTGTTTGAGTGTGCGGCATTAGTAGATTTCTCCTTACTAGTAGATGAACTCTAGCGACTACTAGAAATAGGAGGGCGTAGCGATGGCCCCAAATTGAAAAAAAATTGGGGTTCGTCGCTTATGCGATGCTATCGTCACATAAGTGACAACCCCTATTTTTCTCTAAAAAGCTATGTTGTCGCATAAACGATGTTAGCATCACTTATGCAACACTAAAACTATGCATCAAAAATAGTGTTTCTAAATAAGGATGCTTTTAATGACATTGGTAAACTACCTGCGATGCTCAAATGTCGCATAAGTGACGTCCTGGTGTTCTAGAGCATCGCATAAGCGACGTAGACAAAATTTTGATTTCTCCTAGCACATTTGTGCTTGGATTGACGCGAGAGAGAGAGAGAGAGAGAGAGAGAGAGAGAGAGAGAGAGAGAGAGAGAGAGAGAGAGAGAGAGAGAGAGAGAGAGAGAGAGAGAGAGAGAGAGAGAGAGAGAGAGAGAGAGAGAGAGAGAGAGAGAGAGAGAGAGAGAGAGAGAGAGAGAGAGAGAGAGAGAGAGAGAGAGAGAGAGAGAGAGAGAGAGAGAGAGAGAGAGAGAGAGAGAGAGAGAGAGAGAGAGAGAGAGAGAGAGAGAGAGAGAGAGAGAGAGAGAGATTGATAAGAGCTCTTCCTGTGAAGCAAGTTACGGACACACACACACATACGCACACAAATTTACACACACACACATACATATGCATACACACACACACATACACAGATAGACACACATACATGTGAGGAGATGGTTGGATATACTCTAGAAATGAGCTGGTGCTGCACAAATCCTACTCTACACCTGCCAATGTTACTTCAGATTATCTTAGTAGATACCTTTAGCTTCCCAAATATGCATTTGGACCCATAATGTGCTTTGGAGTATCACCTTCAAATAGTTGCATCAATATAGACTACTTCCAATGTTGAAGAGTTGCAAAACTTGCTATTTATGTACTGTAACCTCCTCTGTGTTTCATTCAGTGCTCACTCACTGATTACAATTGAACCAAGAGCTTTTAGCCATATCTAATTTGACCCCTAAGCTTGCTATAGGAAGTTATTTCACTAATTTAGGATGAGTATATGCTGAGAAATAATCTTAAGAAGTTAGGGGTGTAATCCCAATATTTTAGGAGGATGACAATCAATAGACATAGGTAGAATGTAATGAACTTTTCTCATTGATCTCTGAACAAAATGACGTGAAAATTGACATCATACAACTAAAAGGTCTAAGCTACATGTAGCAAGTTGAATCACAGTAAATGAATAAGTATACACAGAGAACTCCTCAAACAAATTCACTGAAAAATGAGAGTATAGCAGTAGGTAATAGTGAACATGAGATAGTTGCATAACCTGAAACAAATGTGTAATATATTGAATGTATGATACAAAGGAAATGATGTAGGCTTACTCACACATGTGTGGACTAAGTGCACCCACAATCTTGAAGCTCAATTTGTCCTTGATCTGCTCTCTTTTCAGGACTAAAGGTCATGCGTTTTTTATAGATGAATTCAAATTTGAATTTGGAATCTGCCACCTAAAAGTGATCCTATCTTTTAGGCTCCTAATTAATTTGATTCCAATCACTTGGTTGTTGTGAATTACAACTGGTAGAGCTACGAGATTCTCTCAACCTTTTCCTTTTACTTTTGTCTTGAGTTAAACTCAAGATATTTACAAGAGGTGTTCACATGTGATTAATGAACACTCAAGTTCAAAACATGAAGTAAACCTTTGAACTTTTGGTCAAGCATCAAGGCTTGCCAAATGTACAAAGATCTCCCTTCAAGCCTAAGATGCTTGAGTCTTCAATCCATAGGTATCTCTTGCATTCCAATCATTGATTTGAACCTGTTGAGTTTGCTTCCATCAAGTGCTTTGGTCATCATATCTGCACATTGCATCTGAGTAGACACATAAGATAATTGAATTTCTTAGCTTGCTATTTTTTCTCTAAAAAAGTGATAATGGACTTCTATATGCTTAGTTCTGGCATGAAAGATAGGATTAGCAACTAAATGCAAAGAACTCATGTTATCTCCAAATATGTATGGAGTGCCAAAATCTAACCCCAAATCTGCATATAAGGTCTTGATCCACATTGCTTCTTGAGTTGCATTTGCCAATCCTCTATGTTCAGCTTCAGTTGAAGAGAGTGCTACTCTGGGTTGTTTCTTGGAAGACCAAGAAATGAGCTTTGTACCTGCAAAGGATAAATATCCAGATGTGCTTCTTCTATCATCTTTTGATCCTACCCAATGTGCATCAGTGAATAGCTTTACAGTCAAATCAGATGTATAAGGATAATACAATCCTTCATTCATAGTTCCCTTCAGATATTTCAATATCCTCTTTGCTGCATCCATGTGAGACTTTCTAGGAGTGTGCATAAATTGGCTAAGCACACTTACACTATAGCAGATATCTGCCCTAGTTAGAGTTGCATAATTCAAGCTTCCAACTAAGCTTTGGTAGCTTGCAATGTCTTCAATAGGTTTCCCTTCATGAGAACTTAACTTGTGATTGACCTCCATGGGAGTACCTGCAACCTTAGCATCCTGCATCTTGAACTTTACAATTACATCTCTAACATACTTCCTTTGAGTAAGGAAGATCCCTTTATTTGTATAGACAACTTCTAATCCAAGAAAATAAGTGAGCAATCCTAGGTCACTTATCTTGAATTCTTCCTTCATTTGGGCTTTGATCTTCTTGAATCCATGTGCATCATTTCATGTAAGAATAACATCATCTACATACACACATAGATATATAACTTCAGAGTTACTCTTCTTAGTGAAGAGTGAAGAATCAGCCTTGCTCATCTTGAATCCTTTGTCTTGCAAAAATGTAACCAATCTATGATTCCAAGCTCTAGGAGCTTGTTTGAGACCATATAGATCTTTCTTGAGTTTGCACACATACACAGGATGTACATGATCAACAAATCCAAGAGGTTGTGCCATGTATACCTCCTCTGAAATCCAACCATTTAAAAATGCATTTTTTACATCTAATTGATAGATGTTCCAATTTCTTGAAGCAGCTATGCTTATGAGAACTCTGATTGTTGGCATCTTTGCCACAGGAGAGAAGGTCTCCTCATAAACAATCCCTTGGGTTTGAGCAAACCCTTTGGCCTCAAGCCTTGCTTTGTACCTATTTATTGATCCATTAGAATTCCTTTTTACCTTATAGATCCATTCGATTGGTTCTTGTGAACTAGGTCCCAAGTCTGATTTTCTTGAAGTGCTTGTATCTCATCCTCCATTGCTTCCTTCCATTTAGATTTCTTGTTTGCTTCTTCAAAGTTTGATGGTTCTTTTGAATTGATATCCTGGGCCATATAGATTGAGTGTTTAGTGACTAAAGAGGTGTCATATCCATACCTTTCTGGCTTCTTCTTTTTCCTAGTTCTCCTTATTGTTTGTTGAGAGTATTCTGCAATATCCCTCAAGTCTTGCATCTTCTCCTTACCTTTTTTGCTCCATACCTTGAATTTCTTCTTTGGTGTTCTCTGATCATCATCAGAACCACTTGAATCTTCACATTGTTGATTAGTTGCCTTCTAAATTGTAGGAAAGTCTTCTTCTAGGTCATAAGGTAGATTGACTTTTTTGCAATCATCTTCAAACCAAGAGTTGTTTTCATCAAAAACATCTCTGCTAACAGTAAAACCTTTAGTACTTGGATTATACAACCTGTACCCTTTTTTATTAAGATCATAACCTATGAATACACATGTCTTTGCCTTGGGATCCATTTTACCTCTGATTTGTGATGGAACATATGCATATGCTATGCACCCAAAAATTTTGCAATGATATAGGCTAGGCCTTCTTCCATTCTGAGCGTCATATGGTGTCATCCCATCCAATGCTTTAGATGGGAGTCTATTTATAAGATAGGTGGTTGTGGATACAACCTCTACCCATAGATAGTTATACAATTTCTTTTCATTGATCATGGACCTTGTTTCCTCCTTTTTGCTACTCCATTTTGCTCTGAAGTATTTCTGGTGGTGATTTCTCTTTTGATGCCTCTGTCTTCGAGATATGCATCAAACTCATGGGAGAAGTATTTGCCCCCTCCATCTGATCTTAGCCTCTTTAATGTTTTCTCTGTGTAATTTTCAACAAGAGCAAGATATTTTTTGAAACAATTAAATACTTCATCTTTGTGCTTCATAAAATAAAGTATGGTCCATCTGTTACAATCATCAATGAATGATACATAATACATGGATCCTGAAATTGAAGGGTCTTTGCTAGGTCCCCAAACATCTGTGTGAACTAGCTCCAATAGATCACCATGAATGTAATCTTTCTTTATATATGGTTGTGTATGAGACTTCCCAAATTGACATGAGCTGCATTTGTATATCATATGTTGCTTGGATATATTTGGCAATCCAAGAACACTCTGATCCCTGCATATTTTCTACAAACTTCTTTCTCCTATGTGAGCTAATCTTTTGTGCCACATTTCTAATTCTGATAGGGTTTGTTCTCCATAATTGAAAAGTGCTATATTTTTAGTATCCTGCACTTCAAATGTAAAGAGTCTACCTATCTTTTATCCTTTAGCTATCTTCTTGAATCCTTGTTGAGGATCTTCAACAAATGCTCCATTTCTTGTAAACCTTACCTGCAAACCTTTTTCTACAATTTGTCCAACACTTATCAAGTTCTTGGTTATGGTAGGTACGTACAATACCTTACTGAGTAGGTTCATGTTTCCATCTGAGGTCTTCACATTCCCAATCTTTTCAACTAAGTGCCTTGTGTCATCTCTTGTCTGAACCTCATGCTTGTTCCTTGGATCCTCCAAGTCAAAAAGTAATGCCACATTTCCTGCTACATGATTTGAACAACCAGAATCTATATAAAACACCTGCTCATCCACTTTACCTTGCCTCATGGTCATGTTCATTAACAAAAGTGAGTCTTCTTGTCCTTGCTCTTTAGTATAATTGCTATAGTCTCTCCTTTCGCTATAGCCTCCTTGGTTCTTGTAGTTGTTGTTATAGTTGTTGAAGTTTTTTGATCTTCCTCTTCCATAGCCTCCTCTATTGAAGCCTCTTCATCTCTGATTTCTAGGGTTCCCAAAATAATTCTCAGTTGTGTGGTTAGTCAATCCACATATGGCACATGGAGAGGTGCTTTGGAATCTCCCCCTGCCTTGTCTACCTCCTCTGCCTCTTCCTCTTGTACCTCTACCTCTTCCTGCAAAGTTAGCTTGGGAGGTACTAGCTTCATCATCAGATTTCTTGCCTTTACTTTTACCATCCTTACTCTTGTTCTTATCAGTGTATAGGGCAGAGGATTGATTACCTTTTGAGTTTTCATTGTTCTTCACAGGCTTGGCTTCATGAGTAAATAGTTGTCCCATTAGAGTATTGAAGTCAGGTACATGCATGCCCATGTATAGATCCATTGCAGTAGTGAATGCTTCCCACTTATCATTTGCTTTGATCCATTGATCACTTGTCTCACAATTTGCTCCTCATCAATGACTTCTCCAATGCTTCCAAGTTGATTAGCTAGGTCCTTCATTTTAGTGACATAACCAGTCAAATTCTATTTGGGCATCTTTTTGAGTGTTCTGAACTCCATCCATAGTTGATTCTTCCTTGCTCTAGTGCTTGAAGAAAAGAAGTGCATTCCAGGTTTCTTGTGATGTCTTACAATTTCTAATATGTGGGAGTAAGAAATTAGAAAATGACTTGAGAAGGTATGATCTGGCCAATGCATCCTTTGAGCACCATGTTCATAACCTTTCTTGTTCTTCTTGAGTGGGTTGCCCTTTGCTTCTAAGTATTTGCATTAACTCATCTCCAGATATGTAACCATAAAGATTTCTACCGTGTAGATATGCTTCCATTCTAATAGAACAAGTAGAGTAATTACCTCGATCAAATTTTTCAATTGATGATGGGAATCCATCTCCCATGTTGAGTTAATGATTGCTCTGATACCACTGTGAGGAGATGGTTGGATACACTCCAGAAATGAGCTGGTGCTGCACAAATCCTACTCTACACCTGCCAATGTTACTTCAGAATACCTTAGTAGACACCTTTAGCTTCCCAAATATGCATTTGGACCCATAATGTGCTTTGGAGTATCACCTTCAAATAGTTGCATCAAAACAGACTACTTCCAATGTTGAAGAGTTGTAAAACTTGCTATTTATGGACTGCAACATGCTTAGTGTTTCATCCAGTGCTCACTCACTGATTACAACTGAACAGAGAGCTTTTAGCCATATCTAATTGGATCCCTAAGCTTGATATAGGAAGTTAATTCACTAATTTAGGATGAGTATATGCTGAGAAATAATCTTAAGAAGTTAGGGGTGTAATCCCGACATTTTAGGAGGATGATAGTCAACAGACATAGGCAGAATGTAATGAACTTTTCTCGTTGATCTCTGAAACAAATGACGTGAAAATTGATAGCATAGCGCTATAAGGTGTAAGCTACATGTACCAAGTTGAATCACAGTAAATGAATAAGTATACACAGAGAACTCCTCAAACAAATTCACTGAAAATGAGAGTATAGCAATAGGTAATAGTGAACATGAGATAGTTGCATAACTTGAAACAAATGTATAATATATTGAATGTATGATACAAAGGTGATTCTGTAGGCTTACTCATACATGTGTGGACTAAGTGTGCCCAAAATCGTGAAGCTCAATGTGTCCTTGATCTGCTCTCTTTTTGCGACTAAAAGTCATGAGTTTTTTATAGATGAATTCAAATTTGAATTTGGAATCTGCCACTTAAAAGTGATCCTATCTTTTAGGCTCCTAAATAATTTGATTCCAATAACTTGGTTATTCTGAATTACAACTCGTAGAGCGACGAGATTCTCTCAACCTTTTCCTTTTACATTTATCTTGAGTTAAACTCAAGATATTTACAAGAGGTGTTCACATGTGATTAATGAACACTCAAGTTCAAAACATGAAGTAAACCTTTGAACTTTTGGTCAAGCATCAAGGCTTGCCAAATGTACCAACAATACGTACACATAGGCACACACACATGCACACACACACACATACACACACACACACACACATATACACACTAATTTACATACACAACATACACATGCATACACACACATACACACACATATATACACGCATAGAAACATGCATACAAACATAGCCACACACACATACACACATAGACACACACACACAAACACATACACACACATATACACACACATAGACACATACACACTTACACACACACACACACATCCACACACATTAACACACACATACACATGCATACAGACACATATATATAGATACACACATAGACACACACATACACACATAGACACACACACACACACACATACACACATAGAGACACACAAATACACACACATACACACACACATACACTCACACATACACACACATACACACACACATACACACACACATACACACACACATACACACACACATACACACACACATACACACACACACATAGACACATACATACACATATGCATACACACACACACATAGAGAGACATACACACACACATACACATACATGCATACATAATGCATATGCATATGCATACATACATACTTACATGCATACACACACATACACACACATGCATACATATGCATACATAATGCACATGCATATGCATACATAATGCACATGCATATGCATACATACATGCTTAAATTCATACACACACATACACATGCATACACACATATATATATGCATACACACACACTTAAAGAGACACACACACACACACATACACATACAATTATACATATGCATACATAATGCATATGCATATGCATACATGATGCATATGCATCTACATACATACATACTTACATGCATACACACACATACACACACATGCATACATATGCATACATAATGCAAATGCATATGCACATACATGCTTACATGCATACACACACATACATAGACATACACACATACACATACACACATACATATGCATACACACACACACGTAGAGAGACATACACATACATGCATGCATACATACATACTTACATGCATACACACACATACACACACATACACACACATACATACATATGCATACGTAATGCACATGCATATGCCTAAATACATGCTTACATGCATACACACATACACATACACATAGACACATAGAGACACACACACATACACACATATATGCATACACACACACATACACATACATGCATAAGTATGCATACATACATAGTTATATGCATACACACACATATGCATACATAATGCACATTCATATGCATAGATACATGCATACACATACACACACATAAACAAATACACACACATAGACACATACGCACACATATACACACATATACACACTGATATTTCACACACATACACATGCATACACACACATACACACATAGATCCACACATAGATACACACACACACACACATACACACACATACACACACATACACAGATAGACACATACACACATACAAACATACACACATAATGCATATGCATATGCATACATACATACTTACATGCATACACACACATATGCAAACATATGCATACATAATGCACATGCGTATGCATACATACATGCACACACATACACACATAGACACATACACAAACATAGACACGTACACACACATAAACACATACACACTCATAGACACATACACACTTACATACACACACACATCCAGACACATTTACACACACACATACACATGCATACAGACACATATATATAGATACAAATGTATATACACACATAGACACACACACATACACACATAGACACACACAAACACATACAAATACACACACACACACATATACACACGCACATAGACACACACACTTACACACACTTACACACACATACACACACACATTTACACACACACATACACATGCATACAGACACATATATATAGATACACACGTATATACACACATAGACACACACATACACACATAAACACACACACACACACACACATACACACACATACACACACATACACACACATACACACACATACACACACACATATAGACACACACACACACATATATGCATATACACACACACATAGAGAGAAATACACACACATACGCATGCATGCATACATAATGCATATGCATATGCATACATACATACTTACATGCATACACACACATACACACACATGCATGCATAATGCACATGCATATGCATACATACATGCTTAAGTTCATACACACACATACACACATACACACATATATATGCATACACACACATAAAGAGACATACACACACATACATATACATGCATACATATGCATATATAATGGATATGCATATGCATACATACATACTTACATGCATAAACACACATACACACACATGCATACATATGCATACATACATGCTTACATGCATACACACACATACACATACACACATAGACACACACACATACACAAACACATACACACACATACACACACATACACACACATACACACACACATACACACATACACAGACATATATGCATACACACACACATAGAGAGACATACACACACATACACATACATGCATACATATGCATACAGAATGCATATGCGTATGCATACATACATACATACTTACATGCATACACACATATACACACACATATGCATACATAATGCACATGCATATGCATAGATACATGCATACACATACACATAGACACATACACACACATACACACATATACACACAGATTTACACACACATACACATGCATACACACACACATAGACACATAGACACACACACACACACATACACACACATACACACACATACACACATACACTCATACACACATACAAACATACAAACATACAAACATACAACCATACAAACATACACACATAATGCATATGCATATGCATACATACATAATTACATGCATACACACACATGCGTACATATGCATACACACATACACACACATACACACACATACACACACATACACACACATACACACACATACACACACATACACACACATACACACA
>CM035414.1:98505659-98635659 GCA_020310875.1 Ceratopteris richardii | reverse complement strand
TAGCACGTGAAAGTTGCTTGAAAGAAGCAATAATACTAGAATCCTCTGTTTTATGTAAAGAATCAATGGCTTTGATTCTAATATGCTATCCAAAATCCCACATATTAGTGAACATTTGAGCCTGTAAAAGAAATTAAATTAGTAAATAGAAACTAATATACATATATAAAAAAACAAAATATTATTAAAATAAAATTACCTTTCGTTCACAACCTATCATTAACTCTCTCTCTGCTCATCTGCGATTTCTTCATTATTTGCATTGGCACATTACAAACGACTATATAGCCAATCCGTGAAAGAAGATAGTTGTAATCTCATTATTATCGAGATTACATCTATCTTTTGTTTCTTTGCCTTTTACTTTGGAGATTTTGAAGTTCTTGTTCATACTCGCTAAGGAATGATTGCATGCATTCGCTATTATATGCTACAAAAGTAGAAACATCATTTTTTTTTTTGAAATGTGAATAAAAAATGGAACACCCTTACCTGATAATACCTCATCTGTTATTTTTGAAGAAGACTCGTTGGTCCATGCACGTGCAGATTCTTCATGAACTCTTTCAAGATACTCACTAACATAATACATGCACTCTTCAAGCATCCAACCCTTTGCCATGGATCTTTCTGGTTTCACTCTTTGTCGCACATAACCTTTTAATATTCCCATAAATTGCTCGACCCAAAACATCTATCGAGTGTTGACAAAACATGCAATCTCTATTTCATCTACAAGGTGGAATAATAAATGAACCTGAATATCAAAAAATGAAGTAGGAAGCTCTTTCTCCATCAAAAATAGTAGCTCTTTGCATTCACATTTTTTTTATGGGATCGAGTTTTTATCAATCTCTTTTGATGTAATCCACCTATATATATCACAAAAAAATTATAAAGAAGTTAATTAAAAAATAAAAGATATCAAATATTCATACATATTAAATATAAAAGTATCATAATTACCTTATACACGATCCAAGATGATAGATCACATCTCGTACTCCTTTCGTTATACATCCATCGATAACCAAAGGTAAAATATGTTTCAAAAAGTTATGTGAGTCATGGGTCTTTAACCTAGATAAGCTCTTATCATCCATAGTAAACATGTTTTGGAAAGATGCTCCATATCCTCTAGGAGTCTGAATCAATTGAATATTATTGTTGATAGTTTGTATCTCTTTTGTTGAAAGTACCCAAGGAGCTGGTGCATAAGTCGTTTCCTATCGATGTCTATAAAAAAACTAGCCATAACTTTGGTTTTGAGTTTTGATCTTTCAAATCATTCCTTGATGCTATGGTATCTTTTAGTCCAAGAAGATGATGCCATAGTGAATAACCAATATTCATGAATATATGCATAGGATCAAGAAGATGACATACTTTTAACTCTTTCCAATACTCCAAAGAATTCCATCTGTCTATTTTTTATACCAATCCATAGGTGTCATATGTTTTAAATATATAAGTTATTAAATATGAATAGAACATTTTCATTCTCTCTCTAGCTAAAAGGTGCTCTTGGAAGTCTACACCATCCATAATTCACTAATAATTCATCACCAACATGTAATGTAGTAATAGCATTGACAACTATATATCTTGATACATCTCTACTCATGTATGGTGATTCATGACTATTTTCATGCTCCTCAAATGTGCAATAAGTCCTTGAACTATTATATAACCCTTGACTACTATTTATTAAACCTGCTATATTTCCATGCATGTAAGGTCTTCCATCAATATATAATCTTTTATTTTCTACATGTGAAATCCTTCTAGTAGTAAGGGATGTTGCATTCAAGCATATGCCATAAGTACTCATGCTTTGAACATAACGTGCAAGTCGATGCCAATCTCCCCATCCATATATAGGACCACAAAATGACATAAGAGTGACTTCAGAGTTTAGAGGCACATACAAATCCTCTACAATAAAGAGACAACGATCAACATTAGTAATAGTGAATGGAGCAATCATATAGCAATTACCCCAAAAGTTTAAAATCTCTCCATCTAAAGGAAATGGTCCTCTATTCCATTCTCCATATCTTCTTCTATCATATGTTTGTACTAGAGAACGATCACGAGCTGGCAATGGATAATCTCTAGCCATTCCAGTGTCTAAACTAGGAGGTAGAGGATTTCTAGAAACCTCTACTTGTAATTGATGAATGGCAAGTCCATGACGTGTACGAGATATATTAACATTATGAGAGAAATTATCATCATCATCATCATCATCGAGCAAGTATTCCTATATATCAACACTAATTTGATTTTTATATGGCTTTTAAATAAAATAATGACATTAATTTATAGAAAATACATACCCAAGCATTATCACGTTGACCATGTGATGGTGCATGCTCAAACCTACCATACTCTGCCTCATGTTCAATACATTCCAATCGTGGTCTTTGATATGTGCCATAACAAGAGTTACACCAACATATAATATGCTCTTGATAGTAAAATTCATCATAATTCCTATCGAAGGACGCATGTGAAGTTGTTGCATGGGTAGGAGGTGGTGGAGTGCCCTCTGATTGATCACAACCTGTTTATAACAAGAAACAAAAAAAATATATCAGTTATGTATCTATCAAATATATTTAAAATTAAATGTTTGACATAGTTACAGTATATAGTCCTTGCACAATTAGGAGACGATGGTGGAGTTTCATATGATTGATTGGAATCTACAAATAATGATATTTGATATTAATAATCTGATTATTTACATACATAAACATTCACATATACATATTTACACATACACACATATTCACATATACACATTTACACATACACACATATTTACATATACACAAATACACAATATTGTGGGATAAATGCATGTATTTTGTATGAATGAGTGTATATGCATGCATTTGTATGTGTGTACGTATATATGTGGATATGTATATGTGTGTTTATGTTATATGTATGTACATGTGTATATGTATGCATATATGTATGTGTATATGTTTGCATGTATATGTGTATGTAGGTATGTGTATGTGTATGTGTGTATATATATGTGTATGCATTCTAATTCTTTTTTTCTGTTTGAGATTAAATTAATAAGAGATATTGTACGGTGGAAAAAAATAAGAGGCGACCTAACATACCACCTGAGATGTGGCAGTTTTTCGTAGACAGCTACGTCTTCAAGAGTCATTTCCTCAGCAGAAGGTATACAAATTAATAGTTAATATTTATAATATTCATATATTTTAGTAATTTTTTACATTTAATTCATATATTTCTTTTTTCTTTAAATAAATAGCCTGCTGCAAAGAAGAGATTTTAATCGGGCCACACATCACACCTATGCCAAATGGGCCATCATGGTTTTGTAGCTACATTTGTAAGTATATGTGTTATTGTGAGTATAATTTTTATTTTAGTTAAAATGCAAGAAACTAATATTTTTTATTTGCTTCAATGGAGCGAAAGGATTATGGCCGATATCCTACGAAACATGAGATCAAGTATGCTACACATTTTGGATATTGGCGTTTGAGGGAGTGCATGCGAGATCATCCGGATGCCTTTGTGAGTATTATAAAATTTTATATAATTATTTTATTTTTATGGATGTTTTAATTGTTTTACTTATTTATGTTTGTTATATGTAATACATGAGTATTATGGAGCGACAGATATGGATGAGGTGGAGAGACAGACACAGGAGGCACGATCTCGATCATTAGAGGGTGATCATGATAATAAGGATGAGGACGAGGATGATCATGATGCTGATGATGATGATCATGATAATGATGATTAGGATTCTTGATTATGACATTGGATATATATATATATATATATATATATATATATATATATATACATACATTATATATATATATATATATATATATATATATATATATATATATATATATATATATATATATATATATATATAATCTATATATTTTTCAATTCAGTTATGTTTTGAATTGTGTGTATGGTATTAAGCAATGCAAGTTTTGTTCTATTGATTGTTATTATTGTTTATATTGTATATGTGTATATGCATGTATGTGCATGTGCATGTGTAAGTGTATATGTGTATGTGTGTGTATGTGCATGTGCATCACTACAACATACAAACATGCATGCATGCATGCATATACATACATGCATGCATATGCATATATATATGCATGCATATATATATGCATGCATATATACATGCATGCATATGTACATATGCATATATACATACATGCATGCATGCATATGCATATATATATATATATATATATATATATATATATATATATATATATACATACATGAATTTGTATATGCATGCATGCATGCATATGCATGCATACATGTATGCATATATACATACATGCATGCATATGCATATGCATATGCATACATGAATTTTTATATGCATGCATGAATGCATATGCATATGCATACATGTATGCATATACATGCATGTATATGTACATGTATGTATACAAGCAAGCATATGCATATGTATACGTATACATGTATGCATATGCATATGTATACATGAATGCATATTCATACAAGCAAGCATATGTATATGTATATGTATACACGTATACATATACAAGCAAGCATATGCATATGTATACAAGCTTAAGCATGCATATGCATACAAGAAAGCATATGCATACAAGCTTAAGCATGCATATGCATACAAGAAAGCATATGCATACATGAATGCATATGCATACATGAATGCATATGCATACGTGAATGCATATGCATACAAGCAAGCATATGTATATGTATATGTATACATGTATACATATACAAGCAAGCATATGCATATGTATACAAGCTTAAGCATGCATATGCATACAAGAAAGCATATGCATACATGAATGCATATGCATACAAGCAAGCATATATGTATATGTATACATGTATACATATACAAGCAAGCATATGCATATGTATACAAGCTTAAGCATGCATATGCATACAAGCAAGCATATGCATACATGAATGCATATGCATACAAGAATGCATATGCATATGTATACATGAATGCATATGTATACAAGCTTAAGCATGCATATATATACATTGGATGAGATGAGATCTTCATATTGCATCAGATGGGATCTCCACGTACACCATGGGGTGCACATGATCATGACGAATCGAAGATATATCATATCCGTAATGGAGCTCCAGTTGTAGATGCGGTGGGGAAGTCAATGCGTCAACGTATACGACAACTCTGCTCTATCGAATTCGGTCATTCAGTAATGTTAAAATGGACCAAATAGGATAGATACTCTAAAAATCATATCACACAATGCATATATGAAGAGTACCGGCCAGCACCTGGTAATCCTATTGTGAGTTCCGATTGGATTCAACATATAGCATGCGAGGTGATGTCGCATCGACAATCGGAAGCTTGTGATGCTTTCAAAGCAGGCTTACCGAAGCCTGTATGGCTAGATGCTGAAGAATGGGAATCGATTCAGGATGAGCATCAACATACTCCTGATCGGTATTGTCAACAGAGAGATGCGGCGGCCACACGTTTAGATAGGGTTGGAACGTCGCATTTAGGTAGCGGCGGATACGACAGTATGCGCTACCGATTTGTAAGTATGATGTTAATTATTGAAGTTGTTTGTGTTAAGTATATTATGTATATTCATCTAACATTTTACATATTTACTATAGGAGTTGGCAGTGGGTCGTCCTCCAATGCGAACTGAAGAATCATATGGATATCGACATGGACTCACTACAATGTTACAAGACTTAGAGGGACGCGGTGCAATCGTCTCATGGGAGAATATTCTTGATTAGGTAAAGTTATACCTTGGTGTCATGTTTCTAGTTGTTGTTTATAAATATCATATTAATTGGTCTTATTTTATACATATGTTTTGTTGCAGGATTGTAGGTGTAAATATTTTGATCAATGCCACAATTTTGTATCACACTCGCATACGACAATGATGAACCATAATTTTGTATTCGATTCCTATATGGAAGTGTTTTGTCACATTGCCACAATTTTGTATTACACTCCTATGTGGCAATGATGTACCATAATTTTGTATTCGATTCCTATATGGAAGTGCTTTGCCACACTTTTGTACATTTTTCATTTATGGAATATACAACTTTCTGTACATGCATCATTGTTCATTTTTGCTCATATATGTTTATGTTTTGGTTGCCATTAGAGTACATAACACATGTACTCAGTTGGGCAAAGTGTATTGTCTTTTGCTAAACAACATCATGCTGTAGCAAAAGACAACACACTCTGCCCAAAAAAATTTGCGCTAGTATGGTCGTCGGTATACGCGCCGGTAGCTCCATTATGGTCGTCGGTATATGCGCTTATACCGACGCTTATACCGACGACTATACCGATGCCATACTGGCGCTTTCTTTTCGACGCCTATACCGACTGCAACACCGACATCGTGAAGAAATCACGCCCATTCAATTTCGTCGGTAGGAGCCTCGGTATACCATCGATGTGTTGTAGTGCATGTGTATGTGTGTGTATATGTATGTATGTGCATGTGCATGTGCATGTGTAAGTGTAATACTATATGTGTGTATATGTGTATGTGCATGTGCATGTGTATGTGTGTGCATATGTATCTGCATGTATATGTGTAAGTGTATGTGTATATGTATGTATGTGCATGCATTTGTGTATATGTATGTGCATGTGTGTGTGTATGTGCATGTGTGTCTACGTATGTGCATATATATGTGTATGTGTGTGTATATATACATATGTGCATATGTATGTGTATATGTATAAACATATACAAGTGTATGTATATGCATGTGTATATGTATGAAACATGCATGTGTGTGTGGATGCATTTACATTTGCATCCATGTGCATGCATGTGAATGTGCATGCATGTGGATGTCCATATACATGTATTTAAGTATATGTTAATGTGTGTATATATATATGTATATATATATATATATATATATATGCAATAATGCATGCATGCAAGTCTTTTTATGTGGTTGTAGAAATGTTTGTGCATATGCATGCCAATGTGTAAGTGTATGTGCACATGTATGTGTGTGTATGTGCATGTGTATATGTGTGAATGTGCATCTTCATCATGTATAAGTGTATATGTGCATATCAATAAGTGTGAGTATGCTAATTAATCAAAATAACACAATTCAAATGATATACAAAGAATGGAAATTGTACATACAATAGTTAGCCATATTTTTTGCTTGGTTAGCTTCTTGAATAACCTTCAATAAGAGAGAGAGAGAGAGAGAATTCAAAGAGAGAAAGAGATAGAAAGAGAGAAACAGAGACAAAGAGAGACAATAAGATAGAGATTAGGCAAAACAACAATTCTGCATATACTTGTTTCAGCTCATAAGCACAACACAATTGCGAATGTTGGAGAGCTCTTAGATCAGATGCGTGAACATGCTGATCAAAGAGCCTCCAATGTTTTAATTTTTTTTCATCAACAAGCCATCGTGTAAGCGATGATAATTAGTCATAAAAAGCTCTCAATTGGCATCGCATAAGCGACCTTATTTAGCGTCGCTTATGCGATGCAAAAAAGCATTGCTTATGCAATGCTTTTTTAAACCGTCGCTTTAGCGACATTCACTGAAAGCGTCGCACATCTCATTGTGCCACATGCCAAAAAAAATGTCATTTTGGTCATCATTTAATCGAAGGTCCGTGCTCGATGCTTCTTGCGATGCTTTTTGCAATTTTATAGCGACGAAACTGTGTCGCCTTAACTGTCGTTATGCGCTCGTATTCCTTGCAGTGATTTGCTTTTGCTCTTTTGACTAGATAGAAAAGCTTTGATCTTAAACATGTATAATGGACATGTTTTATTTGGATAGATCTTCCTGTAGAAAAACAGAGACTAACTCCTCAAACATTAAGGCATTAGGATTGCCTTTCATCATCAATTAAAGAGTAGAAGCAAAACTTTGGTATGAATCTAAAAGACCACTAAGAATAGTCTACACAAGTGAACTATCTGGTAAGACTTCATCAACAGAAATTAGTTGTTCCTTCACCCATGTAACTTTTTTGTTTTACAAAAGAAAATATGGGAGATCATGGCACATTTGATTGAAAAAGCTATCAATAAATGTGTTGAGCATCTTTTCCATCCCAAAAAAGTTTCTCTATAATAGGTGCAGCAAGACCTCCAACATGAACAAGAATTTGAACATAATCTTTAATACCATCTGCATCACCTTCTTCAACACCTTCCATAATATTCCACAAACCTTTTTCTACCAACATGATGCATCATATGTGCCCACAATGGGTAATTAGTAACATCCAACCTATCCTCAATAGCCAACATACAAAATACATCATTACTTTTTGCCATGGCCAACCTATCCTCAACAACATCCAACATACAAAATACATAATTGGTTTCTACCATGGCCACTCACAAAATACCATGATGCAAAAAAATGATTGTATCTCAAAATGTTGAATCGAATTTGCCCTATTGAGCTCTACTAAACTTGTAGTAGACTTTGAGGCACTTGTACTGACAAACCAAAATTTGTATATAATTTTGGCACAAAAGGATAAAATAGCATGCACAAGCACTACAATAGTGCATTCAAAAGCCAAAATGAGCTCAAATCAAAATTTTGACACCATAAAGTGAAGCTATTTTTCAAGATTCTGAGACTATGAAGGAAGGGGTGTTTATGATACCCTAGATGAAATAAAGAGCTGATCTAATACCAATTGTTGAAGTTTGAGGTATGCGGAAGCACTCGAACAACACAAGGAAGAGGAAGAAGCTTGGAGCACAACACAACACTAAATGAATTACCAAGTGAATGTATAAGGATAAGTAACTTGTTAGGGTCATCGGCATGTATACAAGCCAGGGGAAAACTGTCCTAAAGAGGGAAAAAAGTGCCCCAATGGTCCTAAGTGTGTTCACACACATCACTATATATATATATATACATATATATGTGTGTGTGTACACACACACATACATATATATATATATATATATATATATATATATATATATATATATATATATATATATATATATATATATATATATATATATATATATATATATATATATATATATATATATATATATATATATATATATATATATATATATGTGTGTGTGTGTGTGTGTGTGTGTGTGTGTGAGCGCTTGTAGTGAACAAGCAACTGAAACAATATAAAAATAATCTAAATTCTATGAATGTTGAAATAAGGTGATACATGTCCCAAAAATTTTCATGAGGAAAACATGTCATAAATATCATGATGCAAAAGTTTATTTTTTTTTTGAGAGTACAATGAATTGGAAAGACACACACACCCGACCTCGTAAGGTAGAGGCACCCATCTTGAGGAACTCTGAGGCATCCAACCCTAGGCGGGACTTGAACCCTAACCATGTGCCTAGTGATGTTTTCAAAATTGTTCCCGACTACTAGAAATGCTTGGCAAAGATGGGAGTATGCCAATGGGTGTATAATGTTGTCGATATCATGAAGGTTGTGATTGGAAAAATAAATGCATGTTCGTTTTTTATTCATTGTCACTCTCGTATAAAAACGGAGGTCTAGGCATTTTAGCATCCATCACTCCATAGATACAATTTTCAAGAGTTTCAGGATAATAAATTCAATATTACTATAGTACGTAAACAAAGAATATCTCAACTTAACATCTTGCACTTTGCACTCAGTTAGTCTTTGTAAATGCACAAAACTAACTAATATTAAAACATTTCCTCGTTGTTCTTTTTATGGTGATTGTATTAACAAATCCACTTATTATTAAAAGTTATTGTCACGATGATTTGAACAAAGTTTTAGGACTGTTAAAGGGAATTGGACACTAACTTGAGATCAGCACTTCATTTGAAGAACAAAGAAGCAATCAAATAAAAACTCTGAGTCGTATTGCACCGAGTTGCTGGTTGTGAAGCTTCAAAAGTTTGAATACCACAGTGACATGTTTCCAATGCTCGTTTGTATGATTAGAAAACAAAGTGAATGCATGGAAGCTATTGATAGCCATTGATCACATATAGAACGATGCTGAGATAGAAAAAGAGTAATTCGCCTTCCACTTGCTCGTCTACTTCAGTAAGGATGAGTCAGGGTGGCTCCCTTAGAACTGATTTCAACACTCTGATGTGCAGCAGATAGACTACTAGTACAAAAATGACTTGAGCTCGATTCGAAACTCTACAACTACGCCCTACAATTCGAAAGCTCGATATGAAAAATCTGTTGAAGCTCAAGATAGAACGAAGGAAAATCTGTTGAAGCTCAGATATGAAAAATCTGTGGAGCTCAGATATGAAAAATCTGTTGAAGCTCGAGTCGAAACCCTACAACTACGCAGTGATCGGAGAAGACAAATGGTGCTGAGGATGAGTCGTCGAGCATAGTAAACTGAGTAAGCACGAAGAGGACGACAAGAACTACCAGAAGAGCACGTGCTGTTCTCAAAAAACCTCCATTACC
Source organism: Ceratopteris richardii (assembly GCA_020310875.1). NCBI lineage: Eukaryota > Viridiplantae > Streptophyta > Polypodiopsida > Polypodiales > Pteridaceae > Ceratopteris > Ceratopteris richardii. The sequence goes on along the minus strand of CM035414.1, from coordinate 98,625,120 downwards.
GTACATGACGAAACAAAAAATTCATCAGCGCCACCATTTGCCTCCAAAATCTCTCATGAAGAACAGTGATAATCCAGCGGGAATGCCAGAAAGCTTGGCGCATCTTTGTCGGGCATGATCACCAGATACGGCATCTGTAGATACGAATGAATAACTTCCCTACATGTACGACACAGCCTCCTCTCTCTCTCTCTCACACACACACACACATTTACACACATACACACACACACACGCACAGATACTCTATGGGTGCCATTAGAGGTGGTCCGATCAGGACATAAGCAAAGCCATTGCTCTGAACGCTCAGGTTTCTTTAAAGATATTATACGCTTATCATATATGAGAATCCAAGGGATTGCTTAACATCATATCTCTGGAGTAATCAAGGCAGCATGTCTGCAGATGGATTTCAGATACTGGACTTCAACATGTAATCTCTCTCTCTCTCTCTCTCTCTCTCTCTCTCTCTCTCTCTCTCTCTCTCTCTCTCTCTCTCTCTCTGCGTGCCGTTCCATCTCATTCCAAGATTAATGTAATAACGAGATCATTCTATGATTCTGTCAAGTGCATCCCCTATTTGATCTACTGCATCACTTCATTTCACGACTCTGTCTGCTCAAAATCCATCTATGGCTACAATGAATACAAATTATGTTTCAAATGTGAATTTTGAATGCATTTTGATATTGATCTATGAAAAGAGTGAATGATCTCACTGGTTGAGGAACCATCTGCAATTTTGAAGCTTTAGCAGTATCAAGTCCGAAGACGAGTACGTGTCGTCGAGGTTGGAGGTGATCTTCCATTGCGCGATCCGAAAGCCCGGGATCTTCCGTTTGGCTGCTCTGACATGAGTGATAATAGAAAGCAAGCCTAGTGGTCACCGCCAGAAACAATAACAGGACTAATATGATGCAAAGGGCCCATATCAACGACGAAAGCTCGGGAGTCACCCCCTGCTGCCGGCCATCAACGCTCTCTCCGGCATGCCTTCTGCTAGAAAACAGTGCTTCGAGCCCCCAACCCAGCTTGACTCTCACTATCACGTGTGGTCCTGCCGTCCCCATTCTTCTGCTCGAAATCTTTCCAGCTGTCGCCATTTGTATCTCTCTGCGTACCTCGGCAGAAGCTAATTACGACGTCCCGTTTATCCTCATACTAGCTTCTGTGTCACCTACCCTCTCGCGTTGCCTACTTCAGTTCTCATATCTGGAAATTGTCATTGTTCAAATAACCTTGAGTGCATCCTACATTGCGAGTTCTAATGGCAATCTCGATTCTCTTCTACCTTTCACCTCTAGTGAAGCATTTTGATCTACCAGAAGAAGATAACTATCTTGAAATATTGATATGATATCGGTGCTCATGCGGTGTGTCGACCGTATGTTATTGTTTGATATATCCGCGGCAGCACTCCAACTATTTGTACTCGCTTTCTCTGCCGGAGAAGACGATGCAGAGGAAAGCTTAGCAGAATCTCGTTGGCGAGCGGCTAACGCGTTTAAAGATCATAGTACCTTCGCTGGTCTTCCCCAGAGCACTTCCAACAGTATCAGCTTGGGCTTTTCCTTTTGTGACTGCTTTTCCAGAAGGCCTCCAAAAACCATAACTCCGTACCTGCGGGCCTCTTGAATTGCAGTTCTGGAAAATCATCACCAATCCTCATATCGCCTGCGGATCTGCGCGATGTTCCCATCTTTGTCTACAATGAATCCTCTGGTACGTGGCGAGCAAACAAGCATCGCCTTTGAAATCCTTTGTGAGGTACAGAACTGTAAAGCCGGATATGGACACTTCGAACGCTTACGATTACATGCTCTCGAACATTTTCAGCACAGTGAAAAGCTGCGTGACTTAAAGTGCTCTTCGTTGATAATATGATATGCCGCCCAACGTATAGCCTCCAACCATCAGACTATGCGGCAGCCATAGCTTTAGCTTTGTGAAGCCTCACCTTTAATTTCAAATGCCCACGACGGAAGTTCACGAAAGCTTCCCATACGGGGTTGATATAGGTTCCTCCCCAGTGCAATATGCCTTTTCTTTTTCTGATCTTTTAAAGAATGTTCGAACGTCGGTCTGCGACCGCATTTCCTAGCATTCGCTTAAATTAAGTAAAAATACAAGTGATTCAATTTTTTCATATATGCTTGAATTAATTGAAAATACAAGTGAAGCAGGCTTAATACCCATGAAAAATCTCATTATTCCACAAGGGACACTTCATATTCCACAATGGAACATCTCATATTTCATACGCGACACCTAATATTTGTTACACATTGATATAAAAAGACCACTTCATGTGTGTGTGGGACAAGGGAGAGCCATAGCCAAGGTCCCAAGCTTGAGGGATATAAGGTATTCAATGGTAATGGGGATCAGTGTTGCATGATGGCCACAAGGCGGCACTAGACCATTCAAGATCATTATTATTTTGGATGGAAGGCGATCTATTGGATGGGAGGAGAGTGGCACACACATCATTCACAAGACTTAGCTTCCCTTCAAGATAGAATCAAGCAATTCTATCATTTGGTACTCAGAGCATGTTGGAAGAGTTCTTGAGTCAGTTTTTCAAAAATTCCACATGTGAGTTTGGAGCATCACCTTGGGAGTCAAGCTAAGCCATAACCATTGTATTCGTGTGAGCCTTGGAGGTTGCTGCCATCATGACGAGAGAGCTGCATAATGTTCGATGAAAAAAGGGGGAGCCTTGAACCCCTTGAAGGGAGATTCAATCGCCCTGCCCCCCAAGGAGAGATCAGTGGCCAACACACACCGGCTGCCCCCACCCACCCACACGAATGGCCAAGAAGCACCCACGCATTGTGCTCAGCCAGAGAGAGAGAGAGAGAGAGAGAGAGAGAGAGAGAGAGAGAGAGAGAGAGAGAGAGAGAGAGAGAGAGAGAGAGAGAGAGAGAGAGAGAGAGAGAGAGAGAGAGAGAGAGAGAGAGAGAGAGAGAGAGAGAGAGAGAGAGAGAGAGAGAGAGAGAGAGAGAGAGAGAGAGAGAGAGAGAGAGAGAGAGAGAGAGAGAGAGAGAGAGAGAGAGAGAGAGAGAGAGAGAGAGAGAGAGAGAGAGAGAGAGAGAGAGAGAGAGAGAGAGAGAGAGAGAGAGAGAGAGAGAGAGAGAGAGAGAGAGAGAGAGAGAGAGAGAGAGAGAGAGAGAGAGATGTTGGGATAGATGGATGGATGCTCCAAGAGACTGAGTAGGTATTGCTAAACCTGCTTTGTACCAGCCCTCTTTTGCTTCAGAGTTGATAAGTAGACCTTCTTAGCTTTCCAATAACACCAAAAAATGGCCTATGTACTTTGGAAGTGATGTGTGTAATGATTGAACCAAAATAGATAACTTTGAAGTTCACAAACTCAAGAAAACCTTCTATTTATGTCTTGACACCTGCTGAATGTTTTGCTCAGTGTGACCAGCACAATAGAAATTGATAAAATTCCTTCTAGGGGTACTTAATTAGCTTAGTAAGCTACCATTTGCAAGTGGAATGATGTAAAAAGATAAACTATGCTAAGAGAAATCAATTTAGCAAGTTTAGCTATACCCCTGGCTTTCTAGGACTATAGGAGAAGATGACCAGAGTTCACCTCGATGCAGATTTCTCTGCAATGGCTGAATAGAATTACTTCAAACTTTGGTAGCATGTAGATGACTTTGAGCTGAATCCAACAAGCCTTGATTCACTTGATTTGGTGAAGAATTGACTGAGATATGCCCTTGACAAGTTGACAGACTTTTGAGTACACTAACAGAGAACTCAAAGATGAATGATGTAAATGTATCTATTAATGAACACTTGTATACAATCCCATTGGCATGGATAACATTTCCCAATGGTGTAGAGAGGTGTAGGCTATGGTGTAGTCCTCACACACACTCAATCTTAGTAGAATGAGGCTCAGGAATTGTCTATCCTGCAATCCAATCATGGATTTGAACCTGCAAAGTTTTGTTCCATCCAAAGCTTTAGTCAACAAATCTGCACATTGCATGTTGGTTGATACATAGGTAAGTTGAATGTCCTTGCTTATCAACTTCTCTCTCACATAATGATAATGAACCTCTATGTGTTTGGTCCTAGCATGATAGATAGGATTAGCTGCAAGGTGAAGAGAACTTGTATTATCTCCAAAGATAATTGGTGACCTAGTATACAATCCCAATTCTGTATACAAAAGCTTAGTCCAAATTGCTTCTTGTGTGGCATTAGCAAGTCCTCTATACTCTGCCTCTGTGGAAGAAAAAGCAACAGTAGGTTGCTTCTTTGAAGACCATGAAATTGGTTTGTCACCTGCAAAAGAAATATATCTAGAAGTGCTCCTCCTATCATCCTTGCATCCAGCCCAATCTGCATCTAAATAAATTTTGATATCAATATCTGAAGTGTAAGGAAAATACAACCATGGTTCTGTGTACCCTTGAGATACTTCAAGATTCTCTTGGCAGCCTCTAAGTGAGGTATCCTTGGCTTGTGCAAAAATTGACTTAGCACACTAACTCCAAATGCAATATCAATTCTTGTAAGAGTAGCATAGTTCAAGCTACCCACCATGCTTTGATAACCTGTAATGTCTTTGACTTCATCACCTTCATGGGTACTTAGCTTTAGATTTACCTCCATTGGAGTACTTGCTACTTTAGCATCCTGCAAGTGAAACTTCTTCAACATATCCTGTACATACTTTTTCTGAGTAATGTATATCCCTGAATCAGTGTAAACTCATTCAAGCCCTAGAAAATACTTCAATAAACCAAGATCATTGATCTTGAACTCCTTCATCATCTGGCTTTTGATATACCTGATTCCATTGACATCATTACCTGTAATGATGATGTCATCAACATAAACACAGAGATATATTACCTCTGAATTACTTCTCTTAATGAACAAAGAAGTGTCAATCTTACTCATGATAAAACCTTGGTCTTAGAGGTATGTAGTTAACCTATAATTCCATGCCCTAGGTGCCTGCTTCAATCCATATAAAGCCTTCTTTAATTTGCAAACATAAGTTACCTTCTTAGGGTCCTCATAGCCAAGAGGTTGTGACATATAAACTTCTTCTGAAATCCATCCATTCAAGAAAGCATTCTTGACATCCAATTGGTACATGTTCCAATTCTTTGATGTAGCCACACTTACCAACACTCTGATTGTTGGCATCTTGGCCACAGGAGAAAATGTCTCTTCATAGTCAATGCCTTGGGTTAATGCAAAACCCTTGGCTACCAATCTGGCTTTGTACATATTAATTGTTCCATCAGAATTTCTTTTCAACTTATAGATCCATCTGGATCCTATTACCTTCATAGAATCCTTCTTGGGTACTAACTCCCATGTGTCACTCTCCTTGAGTGCTTCAATCTCCTCATCCATAGCTTCTTTCCATTCTGATTTGGTTATTGCTTCTTCATATGAACCTGGTTCTTCATTTGACAAATCTTTGGCAAGATAAACTGAATGTTTACTAACAAGAGATGTATCATACCCATATCGGATAGGTTTCTTGCTTTCTCTTTGAGATCTTCTGATTGATTGAGTTGAAGATTCAGGCATGTCTTCAAGCTTCTTCATCTTCATTTTGCCCTTGGACTTCCATGCCTTGAATTCTTCAAGGTTGATAGTGTCTTCATCATCTGAACTTGAAGCTTCATTCTGAATAGGTTCCTCCTTTGCAAGTTTTGGAAATTCCTCTTCCAAATCATAGGGTAGTTTGACCTTCCTGCATTCATTGTCATACCAAGAATCATTTTCATCAAAGATCACATCTCTGCTTACCATAAATCCCTTATTGGTAGGATTATAAAACCTGTAACCTTTTTTATTTAAATCATACCCAATGAAAATGCATTTTTCAGCCTTTGGGTCTAGCTTACCTCTTATTTGAGAAGGAATGTGCACATATGCTACACATCCAAATATTTTGCAGTGATCTAATGATGGTCTCTTACCATGCCATGCTTCATAGGGTGTCATACCATCAAATGACTTAGATGGTAACCTGTTTATGAGGTAAGTGGCAGTGGAAACACTCTCTGCCCATAGATAGTTAGGTAACTTCTTCTCATTAAGCATAGATCTAGCTGTCTCAACAATTAACATATTTCTTCTCTCAGCTACCCCATTCTATTCAGGAGAATACGTTGTGGTTATCTCTCTCTTGATGCCTCTGTCCTGCAAGAAGTCTTCAGATTCATTGGAAAAGTACTCACCTCCTCCATCTGACCTTAGCCTTTTCAAATTCCTTCCTGTCTGGTTTTCAACTAATGCAAGATATTTCTTAAAACAATTAAATACCTCATCCTTGTGCTTCATGAAGTATAATACAGTCCATCTCCTATAATCATCAATGAAAGACGCATAGTACCTTGATCCTGAGATTGAGGGGTCTTTGCTAGGTCCCCATACATCTGTGTGTACAAGCTCTAGGTAGTCTTCATGCATATATCCTTTCTTGGAGAAGGGTAACCTTTGAGACTTACCAAATTGACAAGCACCACACTTGTAAATCATATGTTGCTTGGATACATTAGGTATTCCAAGCACACATTGGTCCTTGCACATTTGTTTCAAGGTTCTTTCTCCTATGTGCCCTAACCTTTTGTGCCAAATCTCAAGCTCTGAAAGTGTTTGATCTTTATAACTGTATAGTGCAATATTCTTTGTATCTTCCAACTCAAAAGTGAAAAGTCTACCTGATTTTTCTCCTTTAGCAATCCTCTTGAACCCATGTCTTGGGTCCTCCACATATGCTCCATATTGATTGAATCTGACCTGCAAACCTTTCTCCACAATCTGACCAACACTCATCAAATGTTTGGTAATGGTTGGTACATAGAGTACCCTGCTCAACAAGTTCTGATTACCATCACAAGTTTTAACATTTCCAATTTTAACTACTGAATGCTTTGTATCATCACCTGTTTGGACTTGATGTTTACCTTTTGGTTCCTCAAGATCAGAGAGTAGTGCCACATTGCCAGCCACATGATTTGAGCACCCTGAATCAATGTAGAATAGGTGATCAATATTTGTACCTGACTTTGAAGTCATGTTCATGATCAGAAGAGAGTCATCCTGGTCCTATGTGTAGTTGTTGTAGTCCTTTCTGGTTTTGAATCCTCCTTGGTAGTTGCCATTGTAATTGTTATTGTAATTGTTGTTGTAATTGTTGTTGTGGCCTTGGTGATGGTTGAACCTTCCTCTTGACTATGAGTATCCACCTATTTGGTAGCCTCTTCCTCTCTGATTTTTATAATTTCTGAAACACTCATCTGTAGTATGATTTGATAAACCACAAATGTTGCATGGTGATGAGTTATAGGGTATCCCCCTACCTTGCTTACCTCCTCTGCCCCTTCCTCTTGAAGATCTACCTCTCCCTGCATAGTTGGCTTGGGAGGTAGAGCCTTCATCTTTCATCTTCTTGCTCTTTCCTTTATCCTTAGACTTCTTATCAGTGTATAGGGTAGAAGAGTTATTACCTTTGGATGTATCTCCATTCTTTGTGAGCTTTGCTTCATGTGTAAATAGTTGTCCCATGAGAGTTGTAAGATCTGGAGTGTGCATGTCCATGTAGAGATCCATTGCAGTGGTGAAGCTTTCCCATTTGTCATCAGCCTTGATTCCATTGATCACTTGCCTTACAATTTGTTCTTCTTCAATCTCTTCTCCTATGCTTGCTAACTGATCTGCAACACCTTTGATCTTGGTCACAAATTCTGAAACAGCTTGCTTAGGTTGCTTCCTTAGTGTTGTGAATTCAATCCACAACTGATTTTTCCTAGCCCTTGTATTGGAGGAAAAGTATGATGACAAGGTTTCCCAAGTTTCTTGGGATGTCTTACAATTTTTTATATGTGGCAAAAGAAAGTCAGAGATAGAGTTGAGTAAATATGACCTTGCCAATGCATCCTTAGCACACCATGTGTTGAGTTTTTCTTGTTCTTCCTTGGTTGGTAATCCTCTTGCTTTGAATGAGGGCAATTCCTCATCTCCTGAGATGTATCCATAGAGACTCTTTCCTTGTAAGTAGGTATTCATCCTTAGAGACCAAGCTTGATAGTTGTTCCTATCCAATTTATCAATAAATGAAGGAAAACCATCTCCCATTTTACCTCTATTGCTCTAATACCACTGTTGGGATAGATGGATGGACGCTCCAAGAGACTGAGTAGGTACTGCTAAACCTGCTTTGTACCAACCCTTTTTTGCTTCAGAGTTGATAAGTAGACCTTCTTAGCTTTCCAATAACACCAAAAAATGCCCTATGTACTTTGGAAGTGATGTGTGTAATGATTGAACCAAAATAGATAACTTTGAAGTTCACAAACTCAAGAAAACCTTCTATTTATGTCTTGACACCTGCTGAATGTTTTGCTCAGTGTGACCAGCACAGTAGAAATTGATAAAATTCCTTCTAGGGGTATTTAATTAGCTTAGTAAGCTACCATTTGCAAGTGGAATGATGTAAATGTTGGAGTTAGACGTCTGCGGAAGCACGCGAACAGCACAAGGAAGAAGAAGAAGCTTGGAGCACAACACACAAGACTGAATGTATTACTAGAGAATGTACAAAGATGAGTAGCCCATTAGGGCAATAGGCGTATATACAAGCCGGGGGGAAAAAACCTCCTAAAGAGGGAAAAAAGTGCCCCGGCAGTCCTAGAGTGTTCACACACATCACTACCTAAATATATCAACAAATCCCCCCTGGGAGTGATGCGGTGAACAAGGAGCTGGCACTCATGTATAAGGAAGTGCCAAGCTATGTGGAAATCACTCCACAAAAGGAAGTAAGCCCAAAGCTTTGCGGAAAGCTTCAAACTTCTCCCTAGGCAGAGCCTTCGTGAAAAGGTCTGCAATGTTCTCCTGCGTGGGCACATATGCCAAGCTGATCTCCCCAGCAGAGAACCTCTCCCTGACATAGTGATAATGCACCTCAATGTGCTTAGTGCGAGCATGGAACACAGGGTTCCTCGCAACTGCCAATGCGCTCTGACTGTCAGTGAAGATGGTGGTGGCAGAAGACTGGCCAACACCCAAATCAGCCATAAGGCGTCTGAGCCACACACACTCAACAGTCGCTGTGAAAGCTGCCCTATACTCAGCCTCACAACTGGAAGTGGCCACAGTAGGCTGCTTCTTGCTCAACCAAGATATACATGAGCTACCAAGCATGAAGCAAAAACCACTGGTGGACACACGAGTGTCATAGCAACCAGCCCAATCTGAGTCAGAAAAAGCATGCAAATCTGGCGGTAGTGATCCCCCCTTGGGATAAAACAACCCAAGTAGCCGAGTACCACTCAAGTAGCGAAAGATGCGCTTAACCGCTTTCCAATGCGTGACTCCTGGGCAATGCATGAACCTGCTCATCTGTGAGACAGCAAACTGAATATCTGGCCGAGTAATGCATAAGTAAATCAAGCATCCAACAGCCTGCTGATAGAGAACAGCATCAAATGCATCTCCAGCATCATGAAGATTCAATCGTAAACCTGTCTCCATAGGAGTGGCAATAGGCTTACAGTCTTCAAGGCCAAAACGCTGCAATAATGTGTCAATATATTTCGTTTGACACAAAGCCATTCCACCATCAACGTGCATAAACTGAATGCCCAAATAGTGATGCAAATGCCCCAAATCAGACATCTCAAATGAGGCATGCAAATCAGCCTTAAAATCAGTAATATGTGTCTCAATAGGACCAGTGAGCAGCATGTCATCAACATAGACAACAATGATCAGAAGCACATCATTAGCACGCTTAACATATAAGGTTCTTTCAGTTGGACTGTTCTCAAAACCATGTGCAATCAGATAGGCATGTATCTTCTCATACCATGCACGTGGTGCTTGCTTTAAACCATATAACGCCTTCTTTAATCTGCACACCTGGTTTTCATGCCCTTCCTGCACAAAGCCACGGGGCTGAAAAACATACACTTCTTCATGCAAGTCACCATTCAGAAATGCTGTTTTAATGTCCAACTGATGTACATTCCAACCATGATGGGCTGCAAGTGCACAAATGCTCCGAACAGTAGTCATACGGCATGTAGGTGCAAAGGTCTCATCAAAATCAATGCCTCTTTCCTGCGCATAACCCTTTGCAACAAGCCTAGCCTTATACCTGTCAACGGTACCATCAGGTTTACGCTTCAGCTTGTATACCCACTTAGTGCCAATGGCCTTCTTGCCAGGAGGCAAGTCACATAAAGACCATGTACCATTCTTCATTATAGCATCATATTCAGATTGCATAGCAGCCATCCAATTTTCTGAATTTTGTGCTTCATCAAAAGAAACACGCTCATTCTCATCACAGAGACTAGATGCAGCCATAGCATAGCAATCTGATGCAAAGGAGGTACTATGAGAGCCTGAACGAGTACGATATGACAAAGGTGCATCTAATTTGCTGTCACGCAAAGTCTGCACCAGCCATTTTGGCATAGTTTTTGCCTGCTCAATATCAGCCCTCTCATCAACAAGTGCATCATGTAAATCTGCATCAGAAATGAAATGATCTGCATCATCATATCAAACCTGCAAAGGCTGAGAAGTTGCCTCATTAGGACCAGCACTAGCCTGTCCACCTGTAAAAAGAGGCATCAAAGTATCATACATGTCTTTGGAGCTAACAGATGTCTCCTTAGTACATGAAAGCAATGGCTGAATAGCATCTTCCACAAAGACAACATCACGGCTAACCAGAATGCGTTTAGTCTGTGGATGATACAGACGATAGCCTTTACTTTCAGAACTGTACCCAACAAAAATACATTTTACTGCCTTATCATCCAATTTTCTGCGATGTTGTTCAGGCACTAATGCATATGCCAAACAACCAAAAACACGCAGATGAGCAACAGATGGCTTGCGGTCATGCCAAGCCTCATATGGAGTGATAGACTGCAATGCTTTAGTGGGACACCTGTTCAGTACATATGCTGCACACATGATAGCCTCAAGCCAGAAACTATGTGGTAAAGCCTGACTTTTGACCATGCACCTCGCCATCTCCATGAGTGACCTGTTCTTTCATTCATCAACTCCATTCTGTTGAGGTGTATACGGCACTGTACACTGGTGTTTTATCCCACGTTCAACCAGAAATGCATTAAAATCTGAAGACATATATTCCCCCCCTCGATCAGAACGGAGGGTGCCCATTTTACATGCTGACAGATTTTCAGCCAAAACCAAAAACTGTTTGAAGCACATGAACACTTCGGACTTTTCTTTGAGTGGATATACCCATGCATGCCTGGAAAAATCATCAATGAAAGTCACGAAGTAAAGGTAATTTCCAAAAGAGGGTGTCTGCATAGGACCACAGACATCACTATGTACAAGCTGTAATTTCTGCATAGCCCGAACTGAACCATCTTTTGGAAAGGAAGAACGCTGCATTTTGCCCAAAATACAGCCTTCACAAACATGTTTTCCAGGTGCCTCAAGTTTGGGCAAAGAGGACACCATTTCAGATTTCTGCAGGCGTAACAAACTAGCAAAATTCAGATGACCAAAGCGTGCATGCCAAAGCTTTGCATCTGACATAGCCTGAGAATCATGAACTGCACATGCCGAATCATTCACAGATCTTTCATAGTCTATGAGCTTATACAGCCCACGACATAAAATGCCAGAAGCAATAATCACATCGCCATTTGAGAGATCATGGACTGTACACCTGTCATCAACAAATTTCACAACCAAGCCAATCTTGGCTAATGCAGAAACTGATAATAGGTTCTTTTTGATCCCTGGCACAAATAAAGCATCTGACAAAGTGAAAGAACTACCATCAGCAGTAGTCAGAATGATCTTACCAACTCCCATAACAGGATAAGAGGAGTTATTGGCGCATGTGACAGTATTCCCTGTAGGGGCAGGCTCGAGTGAAGAGAAGAAACTACGCTACGAGGTAATATGTTTGGTCGCCCCACTGTCAAAATACCAAACATCTGAGTCTACTATAGACATGCACTGATCATGAGAAGATGGGTCAAAACTGCAGACAGTAGTAAACGCCCATTCTTCTTCCTGCACAAGATTTGCAGACTCTGTTTTTGGTGTAGAGGCCTCTGCAACAACCATTCGAGCCTCTTTCTTCTTTGCCTCTTTAGCAGCCAGTTTTGGACAGTTCTTTATAATATGATCATTTCCTTTACAGTACTTGCAGAACAATTTCTGCTTTTCTGATTTCTTTTCATCTTTATCCTGGTTCTTCGATTGTGCAGCATTTGCAGATTTCTGCTTACTAGTAGAAGAGCTCCATTTTCCTTTGCCCTTCTGACTAGCCAGGAAAGCTTGATCTGCAACACGCATAATGGACCTGTTCTGCCTGGACTGATCTTCCTGTAACAGAACAGAGACTAATTCCTCAAATGACAAGGCATTCGGATTGCCTTTCATCATCAACCGAAGAGTAGAGGCAAAACTCTGATATGAATCAGGAAGACCATTCAGAACGGTCTGCACAAGTGAGCTATCTAGTATAACCTCATCAGCAGAAATCAATTGTTCCTTCAGGTCTTTGATCTTTGTAAGAAAACTGTCCATAGAATCACCTTCATTCATGTGCTCACTCTCCAACTGTTTTCGGAGGTAAGCAACACGAGCCTCATTCCTAGCCTGGTACAAAGTGGTAAGTGTATCCCAAGCATCCTTTGCTGTTCTGCAAGAGCGAATGTGAGGAATAATGGCACGTTTGACAGACAAAGCTATCAATGCATGTGCCTAGGCATCTCTGCGATCCCAACGAATCTGCTCTGCAGTAGGTGCAACAGAAACAGCAGCACGAACAGGAATCTGCGGAATATCATCTTCGACACCATCTTCATCAGCTCCAACACCTGTATTTGCAGTACCTGTCGTTACAGGTGTAACAGGACGTCTTTCAACACCTCGCACAATGTTCCACAATCCTTTTGCAACCAGTACATGTCGCATCATATAAGCCCATAATGGGTAGTTGGTACCATCCAACTTATCCTCAACAGCCAACATACGGAATACATCACTGCTTTCAGCCATGGCCGGTGACTAAAATACCTTGATGCAGAAAATTGACTGTATCTAAAAAAGTTGAACGGAACTGCCCAAACGAGTTCTGCTAGACCTCTAGCAGACTTCGAGACGCTTAAACTGGCGAATAGAAACTGGTATATACCTTTGGCACAAAAGGACAAAATAGCCTACACAAGCGCTGCGATAGTGCGTTCGGAGGCCGAAACGAGCTCAGATCGCGATTTTGGCACCACAGAACAAAGCTGTTTTGATCTCGGAAACACCCTGAGTATGCTCACCAAATTTCGCGCGAATCTGAGACTGCAAACGGAGGAGTGTCGACGGCGCCCTAGAAGAAGCGACGACCTGCTCTGATACCAATTGTTGGATTAGACGTCTGCGGAAGCACGCGAACAGCACAAGGAAGAAGAAGAAGCTTGGAGCACAACACACAAGACTGAATGTATTACTAGAGAATGTACAAAGATGAGTAGCCCATTAGGGCAATAGGCGTATATACAAGCCGGGGGAAAAAAACCTCCTAAAGAGGGAAAAAAGTGCCCCGGCAGTCCTAGAGTGTTCACACACATCACTACCTAAATATATCAACAGTAAAAAGATAAACTATGCTAAGAGAAATCAATTTAGCAAGTTTAGCTATACCCCCGACTTTTTAGGACTGTAGCAGAAGATGACCAGAGTTCACCTCGATGCAGATTTCTATGACATGGCTGAATAGAATTACTTCAAACTTTGATAGGATGTAGATGACGCTGATCTGAATCCAAAAAGCCTTGAATCACTTGATTTGGTGAAGAATTGACCAAGATATGCCCTTGACAAGTTGACAGACTTTTGAGTACACTAACAGAGAACTCAGAGATGAATGATGTAAATGTATCTATTAATGAACACTTGTATACAATCCCATTGGCATGCATAACATTTCCCAATGGTGTAGAGAGGTGTAGGCTATGGTGTAGTCCTCACACACACTCAATCTCAGTAGAATGAGGCTCGGGAATCGTCTCCCTTAACCCGCAACTTTTCATGTTCACTTTTATATGTGATGAACAAAGATTTGAATTCAAACTCAAATTTTGGCTCCCTATGATCAAGCTCCTAAATAATTGGAGATATTCCTTCAATCAAATGAACTACGTTTTCCACAACTCACTTTGGTAGCTGATTACAAAAGATTCCAAGTCAATTTGACTTTTACGATGAGGTAAAGTGGTAATTAGTCACTGGCATATGTTCCTATGCTTCTTCATGTATGTGTAGACTTTAATGCATCCTTTGAGCCAAATGTGTAGGCTTGCAATTTACACCAACAAGAGAGTCACACTCACCTCTCTTTTTGAGTTGAAGAAGGTAAGCAACTTCTTAGCTATATATTATCCGCCTTGGGTGCTCATAGCATCTCATGTAGGATAAAAGGAGCAGCCACATGCTTGATTTGGAGCTGAAAGGACTCGAAAAAGCGAAATTCGAAGTTTGTTCTATTTTCATAGCTAAGCCCTTTCATAATAGCATAATTTAGCATGCCCTCTTTCACTATATTGGCCATAAGTCACTCATTTGGTATCCAAATTTAATGGTTTCACTTTCTATAGATGTGTTGTTGAAAGATCTATCCATCAAGTGGTTAAATACCATTAATTGAACCCATCTTTTGACATGTACAGAGCTCCAAAGTTGGCCATTCAACAACAAAGACCCCCCATTCGAGCACCTTTTGGACATGATAACCATTGAGATACTCTTGGAGACTCAAGAGGAGTGTGTGTTGATCATCTTTGCATCTGCATAAATGTGCACATCAAAGTTTTGGACTCCAAGATAAGTTTTCTAGTCAAATTTGATGCAATATTCTTGCTCTTTTCATGCATCGTTGTGCATGTATAACAAGCATAATGCATAGCATATGTAGTATATCATTGATTAGAGCCCTTTTCAGCTTTGCATTTTTGCATGAAAGTAGTATATTAGTGCTTGATCTTGCAAGTACCTCAAAGAAGTCATAAGAACTCTTAGTGTTCTTATTGATTATACCATGCCGCAAGCACAAGGTTTTCTACAAGGGCGTGCAAGTGCCCTTTGGTTTCATCATGTATATAGTGTGCCTCCTGACACAATTTGGTTTGGAAAGTGCATGTAGTGCACTTAGTTATTTTTTTCCGATTTCCATTTTTGTGCTAAAATGTTATCAAAATAATTAAAATTTAGCATCCATATGTGTAAAACATAAGCAAAGAATAGTAAGAGTTTTTTTTTATGCATGTCATTTCTTTAAGCAAAGGCTTGTGATTAGTTCATTTGTGCAACCAATTTGATATCTTAGGTGTACATAAAACACACAAAGTTAAAAAGCAAATAAAACCATAAAACATAAAAAGAGACCTTCACTTTATCCGAGTATGGAATCACGACCCTCTTCACTAGTTAGGGCTGATACACTCATGGCTGAGCACACCTTAGATCCTATAGAGACCATGAGTGCTAGGATAGCACACTTACACTACAACATATGAGGGGCATACTGACATTGCCTATACCGACAGTCATGTCTGACGTCAGTATAAACGTTGGAAAAATGGAATTAAACATTCCGATGGTCACTTGATCGTCTATATAATTAAATATATAGAGATAGGATTTTAAGGTTTTTTATCAAATTAAATATATATACACACATATACATATATAATAAATCAGAATATATAAATAAATATAAAAGAGCATAATTGTATAGGTAAATAAATATGAAAAGAGCTACTATTTTAAATAAATAAAATAAATATATATAATTAAATATATAATAATAGGATTTTAAGACTTTTTATCAAATTAAATATATATACACATACACATACACATATACATATATACATACACACACACACACACATATATATATATATATATATATATATATATATATATATATATATATATATATATATATATATATATATATATATATATATATATATATATATATCCATATTGTATTAGATGGCTAGTTTGGATCCGGAGGAGAGAATGACATGTCCTTGCACTCTGTGCAAGTATCAAATTTATCGAAAACAACAGATTTGTACTGCACATGTTAGAGAATATGGATCCTTTGATAAAAGTCGACCACAAAACCTACGCTACCATTCACGTGGCCCCCCTAGTGAGCAGGTGGAACCAAACCACATTGCACCGATAACCTCTCGTAAAGGGATGCAAAGAAAAATGGATGCACCTTTCAGAGAGAAGGCAATGAAGTTTTGCATGGTTAACTCTGAGCCTATGCAAAAGTGGTTAGAAAAGTATGAGCTTGCCAAGGAGACAAACGCAAAGCAAAGAGCTCAATTTCGAAAGAATCCGTCCACTCAATTTTTGCTCCTTCTAGAAAGTCTTCGATCTCTTCCACCCTTTCCAACGAGCAGATGGCTAGATACAGCGATTTCACAAGCAAAGGCAACGGGTGAAGATATCTCTGAAGAAGAAAAAGAACTTGCAATGGGATGTGATTAGGAGTATTCTAAATATGGTGCACTATGATCTCATGGATGACACTTTCGGATCGCATGAATCAATAAAAATAGGTCTACTTTTGATAGTGGGGTGATGGTGAACTTTTTGCAAAAAAGTAGAGCGAGTGCAAGAGAGATAATGCTCAAAAAGGCTAGCTAGATTATTATGGAGTGATTCAAGATATCTTGAAGCTATCCTTTAGGAATTTCTATTACTTTGTTTTTGATGTGAAATGGTTCAAAGTAGTCACCTCTGGAAGAAACGTGATAGTGGGGCGAGATAAAAGTTGTTTGCTTCAAGTCGACTCCACAAAGTTATGGACGGATGAAAGAGATACATTTGTATTTCCTGAACACTGTGAGCAAGTTTGAAAGAACCAGAGTGGCTATTTGTTTTACGAGTCTCCCCACGTAGTAGAAAAATTTGTGAGAACATAGATGTAGAAGAAAGTCCATTTATAGTGGACTCTGAAATTGATTCGATAGTCGAGGAGGAAGAGATCATTGTCCGAGAAGAAGAGGTCCTAGAAGAAGAGAAGATACATGATGAAACAACAGATGATGATCAAGAAGAAGCTAGTATACCAAGAGATTTAGAAGTCTCCAATATAGAGATAGATATTCTGAGTGCATCGGATCTCCAAGACGATTCTAGAATAGAGGAGTTTTGAATCAAACACTTGTATGTACTAATTTTTGTTTATTTGTTTTGCTATGTTCTTTTGTACACTACCATTTCTCTATATTACCTTTATTATCATATACTAATTATTTGAGTTCTTTTGTTATAGAGCAGGATGGGAGACAGTCCTCTAGTCACTCCACATTCCATGACAGAGGAGCAGTTCTTAGAATTCATAACTCAGGTACCTCCCACGTATATGGTCGTTGCATTATAGTACTGGTCGCTCATGGTAGCACTCCCCCCCAGCCTCACTCCTATCGGCCTCACTCTTGCCGGCCTCACTCCTCCCAACCTCACTTCCGCCATTGTCACTCCTATCGACATCACTCCTGTAGGTGATGCTAATCCTATCAGAGGCATGTCTCCTAGATTTATGATTCCACCACGATCATCTTCTGAGCCATCCCCTAGTGGATATAGTAGTAGATGTGTGCATTCCACACGTCAACGCGATACAGGTGCTAGCCCATCTCATAGGTCGAGGTCACACTCTAGAGCAGGAGGTTCTAGGAGTAGATCTACAGGTAGCTCTAGAGGAGGCGGTTGTTGTGGAGGCAGTGCAATGGACGTTGTGTCGCCCACTTCTACTCCTAGAGCGAGTACCTTAGATGTAGGTACGCCACGTGGTACAGCACGTGGAACACCACATACACCTTGGGGTGCTCATAACCATGATGATTCCAAGGTGTATAGTATCCCTGATGGATGCTGCCAGAAAGGCCATCATCGTATATGATAGCTTTGCTCCATATAGTTTGGACACTCTATCATGTTGAAATGGAGTGAACAAAATAAAGATCGAAAAAATTATATCACAAAAACTATCAATCAAGAATTTTGACCAGCACATGGGCATCCACTTGTCAGTTTAGAGTGGATTCTGCACACTGCAGGTGAAGCTATGTCCCATTGATGATCCGACGCTCATGATTCTTTTAGAGCAGGCTTACCAAAGCCTATATGGTTAGATGCTGAGGAGTGGGATATGATTCGCGACGAGCATCAACAGATTCCTGTTCGATATCGCCAACAACGAGATGCCGCAGCCACAGGTTTAGATATGGTTGGACTGTAACATTTGGGTAGCGGAATATATGACACTATGTGTCACGAATTTGTAAGTACCGTTTGGTTTATTGAATTTGTTTGTGTTAAGCATGTAATGTATGTTCATCTAATGTTTTCTATATTTGTTGCAGGAGCTGGCAATGGGTCATCCTCCAACACGAATGGAGGAGGCTTATGGATATCTTCATGGATTGATTGCACTATTGGAGGACTTGGAGGGACGCGATGAAGTTGTTTCATGGGAGCATTTGAGATGAGGTGATGAATTTAGAAACTTGGTTTTTATTTAATGTTCTTTGTTGCAGGACTGCTGATGGATTTTTTGATCCTTCTACACATGTGTATGATAGTGGTGTGCCACAATATTGTATTTGGCTCATATATGGTAGTGGTGCACCATAATTTTGTATTTAATTTATATAGGACAGTGCTTTGCCACATTTTGTATTTGCCTCATATATGAGAGTGGTTTGCCACACTCTTGTACATGCTTCGTTTATGAAATATATAAATTGTTTTGTACATGGTTCATGATTCATGGTTCATTCGGATCAGCTCTTTTGTGTCCGATAATATTTTGCTATATGAAATCATATTTCGGTTGCCATTAGAGTACACATCCCATGTACTCGATTTTTTTGGTTAGAGTGTATTGTCTTTTATTAAACAACATCATGGTAATGTTGATGTAGCAAAAGATAACACACTCTGTCCAAAAGAAAATTTTGCAAATATGGTCGTCGGTATGACTGACGGTACTCCCAGGATGGTCTTCGATATGCGCGATGGTACACACAACACGCATCGGTATAGACGTCGGTATGAGCATTGGTATGAGCATAAAAAATATGGATGCTCATACCGACGCTCATACCAGTGCTCATTCTGATGCCTGTACTTGTGTCTATACCATCGTTTTGGTTTCGATGCCTATACCGACACTTACACCAGCATCATGGAGAAAAGGCGCCCATTCAATTTCCTCCGTAAAAGCCTCGGTATACGGTCGATATGTTGTAGTGTTAGAGAGTGCACTCCATGACATCTTGGAGCATGTGCATAGCTCCAAGAAAGAGGAAGTTGTGTCTAAGATCGATATGCTAGGGATGGAGTTAGATGCTCTAGGTGAGCATCAAATTCTAGAGATTCCTAGAGAGAACATACTAGTTAGAGAGGCCTGATGGCAGCTTAAGGATCTTAAGCTGCCTAGATAACACGGCTCAACTAGTTCTAAGACTTCTGATGTTGTTGAGGAGTGGCTCAACAAGTGGGAGTAGTTCTTCCAATTATGCCATATCGTGGATGATAGGCATAAAATTTAGTAGGCCACATATAATCTCATGGATGTCGCCCATAGGTATTGGCATAAAATAGAGCAAGACAAGAAAGAGTCGATGACTTGGGAGCAATTAAAAGTATTGTTCTAAAATAACTTTTTACTACCTCACGAGAGGTCTAGAAACTGTTTAGGAGTACTCAGATAAGTATAGAGAGGTACTTCTCAAAGTACCTAACTCTATCCTAGAGTTTCTCCATGTCCACAAGTCGGTCTTCGGACTTAGAGAAACTATCTGACCTTTAGTGAGGAAGGAGAGGTGTCACTCCTTGGCACATACCATGGAGATGGTGTCATGAGGAAGGAGGTAAGAGGAGGGCTCACACACACACACACACTCTCACAATCAAAGAGGAGCACAAACATAGATTGAGATAATGAAGAGTAATCTTCTTCTTCTTCTTCTTCTTCTTCTATTACATAAAAGGAATGTACAAGAATGACCCAAAACAACAATACAACAAGTGCAATATATAAAGAAAAGTACATAAGGAAAATCCTAATATCCACAAATGAGTGAGCTGGAAAGAAACAAATGTGCCACCACTCTTGATAGATAAATCTAGTAAAGCTCAATGAAGTATCCCTGACATATATTGGTGTGACCAATATATTTGTCAGAGAAATGAAAAAGTGATACGTGTCATCCTGGATCATCACATGTTGAGCTTGATATCTCAACACTCCCTCTCAAGCTCAATGACATGTCCTCTAATCCAAGCATCTTTCGAAACGTCTTCAGCTTTACCACTCCAAGTGCTTTAGTGAAAATATCAGCAACCTGCTCATTTCTTCTCACATAAACAAGATCAATATCACTTGCTAATATGTTCTATTTGATGAAGTGATTATGTAACTCAATATGCTTTGTTCTAGCAGGGTTCCATGCTAATTGTATGCTATGAAGATTATGACAATAGATGGTGATAGGCTTTTGCACTTCCGTACCCAAATATGCAAGTAGCATCTCTAGCCACGATGCCAAACAGGTTGCCATTGCAACACCTCTATACTCAACCTCTGTACTCAACAAAGCAACAATGGCTTGCTTCTTACTACTCCATGTAATAGCTTCACTCCCAAGTGAGAATAGAAAGCCACTAGTAGACCTTCTATCGAGAATGCTACCAGCCCAATCTACATCGGTGTATCCATGAACCTACAAATCTACATCAACTTCATAAAATAATGCATAATCCAAAGTAGGACTCACATAACGTAGAGTGCACCTCATAGCATCTAAATGTGGCTTCTTGGGAACCTACATAAATCGAGTTTCAACTCCAACAGTGTAGCTTAGATCAAGCCTTGTAATTTTATCACAATTTTCCTGTACATAATAGCATTTTCCAATGCTTTACCTAATGTAGTATCCAACTTCAAATTCTGATCTAATGGCATGGAAATTGGCTTACAATCATCCATACCATACTTTTGCAGCATACTCAAGGTATATTGCCTTTGTGACATCCAAATACTTGTTTCTGTATGGATAAACTCAATGCCCTATAAATAGCATAGCACACCAAGATCCTTCATGTCAAATTCCTGCATAAGGAGATGCTTTGCCTCTTCAATGCTTTCTTCATTATCACCGCCTACAATCAAGCATCAACATAAATAGCCACAATCATGATGCCATAATCACACTTCCTTGCATATAGTGGATGATCTACATGACACATAGGGAATCCAATGGTGGTAAACTAATCAGCAATCCTTGCATGCCAAGAACGAGGGGCTTGTTTAAGCCCATAAAAATCCTTTTGCAACCTGCAAACATATTTTGGTTGTTTTGAATCTTCATATCCTTGTGGCTAGTCCATATATACTTCTTCTGTAACTCACCATGTAGGAAATCATTCTTCACATCCACCTGATGTGAAGTCCATCCTTTTGCTATAGCTAATGCAACAAGTGTTTTGATAGTAGACATTTTAGCTACAGCACTAAACGTTTCCTCATAATCAATGCCATATGTTTGTGCATATCCTTTACTACCAATCATGCTTTGTACCTGCTTATGCTACCATCAACATTGTGCTTCACCTTGTAAACCCACTTGTAGGTTATGGGTTTCTTTCCTTGTGGCAATGGAACCAACTTCCATGTTTCCTTTTGATAAAGTGTATCCATCTCGTCATCCATAGATTTTTTTTCCAATCTACATTTCCAATTGCATCTTCAAAACAACAAGGTTCAGCATCTTGAATTACCTTGGTCATGTAGGCACAATGATCATCCATGTAACTATCATATGTCAATCATTGCACTGAATTCTACATCGTCCAAGATCTTCTTGGTCCCGGGTCACTTATCCTTGTATCATCTGCATGTGAGTCTTCACAAAGGGCAATCCAAGTTCCTCATCAAGGCTCTTTTCTGAACTGCTTGAATCTCCATCAATGTCTTCAAAACCTGTAGATGTTTTACTACCAACAGAAAGATTTTCTTTACTTTTCTTGGATGTATTTATGAATTTGCTCGACTAAAATTTCCACGCAATCCTCCACTCCATGGATTTGAGTTGGAACTTGCGGTGATTAGGAGTGGAAAACAAATTTTGTTGTGTAGCATCAAAATTTTGATCTGAGCTAGTTTCAGCCTCTGAATGCACTTTTGCAATGAATATGCAGGCAATTCATGTCATAAATAGTTGTAAAAAACAAGTTGCAAAAGACGTAAAGAAGGAAGAGGTCGGGATGCTTGTTGTAGAGGGCTCTATACCTAAAACAGCGGCTACTAATCCTTTTGAAAATGAAGAATGGGCATTAACTACTCTTCAATTAGAATATGATGCTATAATGAAGAATGATACTTGGTGTTTATGTGATTTGCCTCTAGGAAAAAAGGCCATTGGCACAAAATGAATATACAAGATGAAACATAAGCTTGATGGAAAAATGATCAAAGATAAAACTAGACTTGTCACAATAGGTTATGCTCAAGAGAAAGGCATTGATTTTGATGAGACCTTTTCCCCCACATGCCGAATGACCACCATTCATAGCATTTGCGTACCTACAACTCATCATGGTTGCAATGACTATGCAGGAAATTCATGTCATAAATAGTTGTAAAAAACAAGTTGCAAAGAGGTAAAGAAGAAAGAGGTTGGGATGCTTGTTGTAGAGGGCTCTATACCTAAAACAAAGTCTACTAATCCTTTTGAAAATGAAGAATGGGCATTAACTACTCTTCAATTAGAATATGATGCTATAATGAATAATGATACTTGGTGTTTATGTGATTTGCCTCTAGGCAAAAAGGCCATTGGCACAAAATGGGTACAGAAAATGAAACATAAGCTTGATGGAAAAGTTGTCAATGATAAGACTAGACTTGTCACAATAGGTTATGCTCAAGAGAGAGGCATTGATTTTGATGAGACCTTTCCTCCCACATGCTGAATGACCACCATTCATAGCATTTGTGTACCTGCAACTCATCATGGTTGCAATGACTATGTAGGAAATTCCTATCATAAATAGTTGTAAAAAACAAGTTGCAAAAGAGGTAAAGAAGAAAGTGGTTGGGATGCTTATTGTAGAGGGCTCTAGACCTAAAACAGAGTCTACTAATCCTTTTGAAAATGAAGAATGGGCATTAACTACTCTTCAATTAGAATATGATGCTATAATGAAGAATGATACTTGGTGTTTATGTGATTTGCCTCTAGGCGAAAAGGCCATTGGCACAAATTGAGTTTACTAGTCCTTTTGAAAATGAAGAATGGGCATTAACTACTCTTCAATTAGAATATGATGCTATACCTAAAACAGAGTGTACTAATCCTTTTGAAAATGAAGAATGGGCATCAACTACTCTTCAATTAGAATATGATGCTATAATGAAGAATGATACTTGGTGTTTATGTGATTTGCCTCTAGGCAAAAAGGCCATTGGCACAAAATGGGTACACAAGATGAAACATAAGCTTGATGGAGAAGTTGTCAGAGATAAGACTAGACTTGTCACAATAGGTTATGCTCAAGAGAGAGGCATTGATTTTGATGAGACCTTTGCTCCCACATGTCGAATGACCACCATTCATAGCATTTGTGTACCTGCAACTCATCATGGTTGGAATGTAAATCTTTGGACATTAAAATTGCAGTTCTGAATGGTGACTTACATAAAGAAGTGTACATGTTTCAGCCCCATGGCTTTGTGTAGAAAGGTTATATACATGCCTACTTGATTTCACATGGTTTAGAGAACAGTCCAATTGAGCGCCCCTTATATGTTAAGTGTGCTAATGATGTATTTTCATCATTGTTGTATATGTTGATGCCATACTTTTCATGGTTTAGAGAACACTCCAATTGAGCGCCCCTTATATGTTAAGTGTTCTTCCTAGGGAAAGAGGTTTACAATTGAGTCTTCATGATGTTGAAGATGGATTTGATGTTGTTCTCTATCAGCAAGCTATTGGATGCTTGATTTACTTATGCATAACACGTCCTTATATTCCATTTTTTGTCAGTTAGATGAGTAGATTTATGCATTTCTTAGGTGTCAATCATTAGCAAGAGGTTAACCTCGTCGTTTGGTATTCGAGTGATATACAAATAATTAAATTGTTTTATCCCAAGGGGGGATCATGATCGCTAGATTTACATGCTTTTTTGACTCAAGCTGGGCTAATTGCTATGACACTTGTTTGTACACAAGCATTCTTGCTTCATGCTTGGTAGCTCATGCATATCTTGGCTGAGAAAGAAGCCATCTACTATGGCGAGTTCTAGTTGTGAGGTTGATTATAGGATATATTTTAGAGTGACTATTGAGTGTGTGTGGCTCATATGCCTTTTGGTTGATTTGGGTGTTGGTCAATCTTCTGCCACCACCATCTTTTTTTATAGTTAGAGTGCATTGAAAGTTGGAAGGAACCATGTGTTCCATGCATGCACTAAGCACATTGAGGTGTGCTACAACATACAAGCCCTACATTGGCCCTTATATGGACGCAAATACATGTGGGAAATTTGGTCACGACATCGGTGTAAGCACCGGTATAAACGTTGATATGATAATGTCGATATGAGCATCCATATGGATGTTGGTATATGCATCAATGTGTCTTCAATATCACCATTATAAGCATCGGTATGATTGTCGGTACATTTTTGTCAGTATAAGCATCGGTGTTTACTTGCAAACCAATGATATCAACATCGATATCAAAATCACCAGTATAAGCTTTGGTTTGTCCCTAGGCAAAATCCTCAATATGGTAGTGGGCATATCGATGCTCATATTGGTGCCTATAGTGACCACCATATCTGCAATTTTTTTTGGGCAGAGTGTGGTGTCTCTTGCTCCAGCAACATGACAATGTTGTTGTGTAGCGAATGATAGTACACTCTTCCAAAAACAGATCGAGTACATGTGACATGTACTCTAGTGGTTGTCAATTTAGGGACAATTCAAAGACACTACTATCTGATAATCCATAAATGGATTGAAGATTAAGCATCACAAGTGACACACGTAGTAAAAACATCTTTGCCCAGTGTAGAGTGGTAAACAGGCTAGTCTTCACATGTTCTAATGTTCTTGGTCGGCTTCTTAATCGTGGAAATTTTTTCATATCCATGGAACCCACGACATTGTCTCCACCATCGTGATCTTCATCCATGTCATAAAATGTCTTGAGCATTTCTTCCATGTGTTCACTCTCTATCATGCCACCAATACCTTGTTCTTCTAGCTCCCATTTTGTTCTCTTCTGCCCAAGAGAGGTACATGGTGCAATATCGTGTGGGTCGACCTGCTCACCATCAGAACTATGTGACTGAAAGCATACATTTTATAGTTAATCTGCATGAAAGGATCCATATTTTACAAATCTGTCATTTACAAAAAAATTGATACTTACACTGAGGGCAGGGACATGCCATTCTCTCCTCGAGATCCAAAGATGCCATCTTATACCATGTGGTGATGTTAGGATTATAAATAGTACATTTGAGTATATATTCTAGTTTTTTTCCTTCTTTTTTTATATATATTTGATCATATACATTAATATTAACTCTCGACAAAGTAGTCGCATGTTAATGAGTCAAACCTGGCAGAAGGAGTGGACCCAGAGTTCGTTGAGTTATTATGCCTCCTAATAGAGACTTGTGGGATTGAGGATGCCATTGATTATATGTTACAAAAACCCCGCACACTATATGATGAGAGACATATAAACACTAGAGAGACACAATGTAAAAATATACAAATACCACTGATGCAAGTGGAAGCCACCACAACCACTCAAGCAGTAGCCACAATAGCCACGAACCCTATCTCTAGAGCTACCATCGACATAACTAATGAGACTTTTGTAGAAACTTCTAGAGTCTCACCACTTGACCCTCCATCTCTGACGAGAACTCAAGAGCCCCAACCCACACAACTAAAGCAGCCACCCAACGTAAGGAATCAGTCTTCCATATCCCACCCACTCACCCCCTTGCACTAAGGATATTGCAATCACTACTAAAGTACCCACAACCACACCCACATTTAGCTTTTGCATCCTAGTATCCCATTCCCATCTCTTCTCTTCAATGAGAAATCCCTTTCTCCATACCTCCTCCTCATCCGAACCTGCCCTAGACTGTCTAACCGGACACCTTGTAATGGATCACCCAACTGTTATTTCAAGCAGGTTAGGCTATCCTACCTCACAACCAAGACCACCAATATTTTCATTCACAACTTATTCATCCACATTTTCATTCCTATTCCCACCTCGACCACCTTCCATGAAAATTTCACCTTGGGCCTCCGTTCTTGTAGTTGCTTTCCACTCGCCAACCTGTTGGACGTGCGATGGGCCTCAATAACAATTAATCATAGATGAACTTTAACATACACACCTTAATAATCAAAAGATGATGAGTGAGAGATAGAGAGAATAGACTAGATCTTTCAAAATGTAACAATAAGCTATGATGCTCATCTACACTATCTTATATTCCAGTGTCAAATTAGAATGTGTGAATATGATACAAACTAACAATGTCAGACATTGATCCATAGGGATTAGTCCAGTTGATCCACAAGGATCCTTCCATGTGTGTGAGGGACAAGGACCGCTAGCTCTTTTGACTAAGCATAACCTTTTCCATCTGGATCACACTTTGAATCTTCTCTAAGGCAATACATTTTTTAGTATTTTGTGATGCTTGATACTTAATTCCATGTTGCTTCAAGTACTTGACGGTGTGATTGACAAATCTAATGTCTCCATCAGATCAGATGATCTTCAAAGAAGTTGGAAAGTCTTCTTGAAATATTTGTGTCCACTCATTGAACTTGGAAAGGGCATCCTCTTTATGCTTGAGTGAATAAACCCAAGTGTATCTAGTGGAGTCATCTACTATTAGAAAGAAGTAAATTGACCCACTAAGAGAAGGTGTATGAATAGGTCCACAAATATCAGCATGGACTAATGCTAAGGGTTTAGATGTAGAAATGGATGCTTCTATAGGCAAAGGGGCAATTTTTGCTTGGCACATGCTTGACAATTCAATTCCACTTGTGCGATCCTGAGTAAACCTTGTTGAAATAACAAAAGAATACTCCTAATCTATTCACATACACACATCTAACAATCTATGGAGGAAGGAACAAAAGATAACAAAACATGATGAATGAATTAAAATGGAAATGACTTACATAAGTTGCTCTATGAGCATGAAGACTCCACAAGGAGAGTGAGGGCACTCTTGCCAAGGGCTTGAGTGAATGAACTTGAGAGAAGTGAAAGGAGGCCTTGCTTATATGAAAACACAGTAGCAAATCTGAATATTTCTTTTCATAGAAGTACAAAGAACACTCTTCTTAATGTTCTTAAACCTATGTAAAGAGAAAAATTCATGAAAGTACTCCAAAATGGCTCCAAAAATCACCCAAAAATGCTTCAAAATAGGCTTTGAAAACAAAGAATGAAATTTTGAGGGCCCAAAACATGTTCAAGGTAATGTGAGCCTTCGCCTTTCCCCTTCTTCAAGCACAAAAAGAGTTTAGCTTAGTGGAAAGATCTGTGTCGGTTAAATGAACAAATTTGATAACCAAGCCAATTTCGGCAAATGTTGAAATTGATAACATATTTTTTTTGATTCCTAGCACAAACAAAGCATCTAACAAGTTGAAAGAACTACCATCAATAGTAGTCAAAATGATCTTACCAACTCCCATGATAGGATAAGGGGAGTTGTTTGCACATGTGAGAGTATTCCCTATAGGGGGTAGGCTCAAGAGAACTGAAGAAACTACGTTGTGAGGTTATATGTCTAGTTGCCCCACTGTCAAAGTACCAAACATCTAAGTCTACTGTAGACATACATTGTTCATGAGAAGGTGATTCATAGCTACAAAGAATAATAAACACCCATTCTTCATTGTGCATAAGATTAACAAACTCTATTTTAGGTTTAGAGGCCTCTGCAACAACCATTCCAACCTCTTTTCTTCTTTGACTTTTTTCGCAGCCAATTTTGGACAACTCTTTATGACATGATCATTTCCTTTACAGTATTTGTAGAATTGTTTTTGCTTTTTTATTTTCTTCTCATCTTTGTCTTCCGTTTTTTATTGTGTAGAATCAAATTTTTTTTGCTTACTAGTAGATGAGCTCCATTTACCTTTGCCCTTCTAACTAGCTAAGAAAGCTTGATCTGCAACACACATAATGGACTTGTTCTACCTAGATTGGTCTTCTTGCAACAAAATAGAGAGTAAATCCTCAAATGTTAAGGAATTTGGATTTCCTTTCATCATCAACCCAATAGTAGAAGCAAAACTCTGATATGAATCTAGAAGACTATTAAGAATGGTCTACACAAGTGAACTATCTAGCAAGACTTCATATGCAAAAATCAACTATTGCTTCAAATCTTTGATCTTTTTCAAAAGAATATTCATAGAATCTCCTTCATTCATATGCTTACTCTCCAACTATTTTCATAGGTAAGAAATGCAAGCCTTATTTCTTGCCTGGTACAAAGTGGTAAGTGTATTCCAAGTATCCTTTCTTATTTTGCAATAGAAAATATGAGGAATAATGGCATGTTTGCCAGACAAAGTAATCAATGCATGTGCCTAAGCATCTCTGCCATCCCAACAAAGTTGCTCTACACTAGGAGCAACAAGAACTCCAACACTAATAGGAATTCGAAGATTGTCATCTTCAACATCATCTGCATCACCTTCAATAACTTTATTTGTAGGTGTAGTAGGTCATTTCTCAATGCCATGCACAATATTCCACAATCCTTTTGAAACTTATACATGATGCATCATGTATGCCCATAATGGATAATTGGTACCATCCAACTTGTTCTCAACAACCAACATACAAAATACATCATTACTTTTAGCCATGGCCACTAACTGAAATACCTTGATGCAAAAAAATAATTTTATCTCAAAAAGTTGAACAAAACTACCCTATCGAACTGTACTAAAGAGGTAGTAGAATTTTAGGTGCTTGTATTGGCAAATTGAAACCTTTATATATTTTTGGCATAAAAAGATGAAATTTCTTGCACATGGACTAGAAGAGTACATTGGGAGGACAGAAAAAGGTCAGATCCAAGTTTTGACACCACATAGCAAAGTTATTTTCAAATCCTAATCATCCTGACTATGCTCACCAAATTTCATGCGATTTTGAGTCTGTGAGCTAAGGGGTATGGACAATGCCCTAGATGAAGTGACTACCTACTATGATACCAATTATTGGAGTTTGAGATTTATGGAAGCACGCAAATAGCACAAGGAAGAAGAAGAAGCTTGGAGCAAAACACACAATACTGAATGTACTACCTATTGGAACATCAATCTTACACTATGCTTGAGGTGGATTTGATCTACATCAAAGGATATCACATCAAAGGAATATCTATTGGATAGTTCTTTTATTTATGCTCACTTATTGTACTTTTTAAAAGTTTCTTAATGGATCTTTTACCATTGTAAAAGCCTTGAGCTTTACACATGTAAAAGTATAAAGAGAGAGCCCAAATTCCATGAATTTGTGGTGGTCGAGTTGCATTCAATCAAACAATCAACCACCTAAAAGTAGATCAAACTAGATCTTCACTTTTCCTATATTGTAAGAAAATGAATTGATTCCCTCCAACAACCATTCCCAACTTCATTTGAATTCAAAATTCAATTGTAGAAGTCATGGATCACTTTCAGTCTATATGAAGACTTGAAATCACTTGTACAATACTTGGAAGCAATATATATATACTTGTAACCATTATTATCTTGCTCCTTCAATTCTTTGCATCATCTTCTTCGCCAACAGTAATCTTGCAGAGGCTTCTTCTCTTTCTCGAGAGCTCCACATTTGATACAAGATCTAGTTTATGCCTGTAAATTTCATAGCATTTGATTCTGTAGATTGGGAGAAATCTCAGTGTTTCTGTCTCAGTGTCAATCTCTATGTATTCCTGAAAAATAGGAGGTACCACCATTGAGTTTATGATTCATTCCTATAGCATATTTTGCTTATTCCTGATACTTTTGTGCATTATTTACACTGAATTCCATTTTTATCACTCCCATAAAAGGATTTTATCTAACTGTAATCACGTTGGTCGATATGGGCATTTGAAGTTCATTATCTCTTCCATAGATAGTAAGTTTTTTGAGCTAGTCGACACATGAACCTATCTATTTTCTATCGACTCCTTCTCCTTGATGCTCCAAAGTTCATAGTGCATTTCTTTGCACTTATCGCATGTCTATAAGATCTATTTGAGTCTTCATAAGCTCAAGGGCTGGTCTTGTGATAGTTGGCTGGACCAAACTTCGTCGCTTTGAAACACACTTTTCTACCTCCAACAAGCTTCTCCAAGTTCTTTCAGTGGTACCCGAGCTAGATCAACATCGGTGATGGCTTTCCCTCAATGATTGAGAAGCTTGATCGACACAACTACGCGGCTTGGAAAATCAGAATGGAGGCCTATTCGCAAGGTATAAATCTTTATGGAATTGTAGAAGGTGATGAAGATATGCATATTCTAAGATCCAAAGGAGGACCGACACAAGAGGAGATAGATAAGCTCACACTTTGGTATGCAAAGGATGCTCAAGCAAGGTCCTAAATACCAAAATCTATCTCTAACTTTGTATTAACACATATTAGAGGATGCAAGACATCTCAAGAGAGTGGGATGCCCTCGAGACATTCTTTTCTGCTAGTACCAAAGCAAGAAAGAATCATCTTTGGAACGAGTTCAACCAAATGATGAAGGCAACTAAAAAAACCATCACAGATTTTGTTACCAAGGTCAAGGAGGTTGCGGATTAGTTAGCATCCATTGGAGAGCTGATTGAAGAAGAGGCTATCATGAGGAAAACTCTTCATAGAATTCAAAGTGATAAGCAATGGAAATCCTTCACGATGGCTTATGATCTCATCATGGATGTGCAGACTCCAAAATTCAACATCTTTGTTGGACAACTCTTCAATCAATATGCCAACAATAGCATAAAGGAAGGTAACTCCTATCATGGTAATTCAACTAGTGCTCTATATGTAGATAAAAAGGATAAGAAGCAGAAAGGCAAGAAAAAGGAAGAAGATGAAGAAGAGACTTCCCAAGCCAACTTCGCAAGCAAAAGCAAGTGGAAAGGGAAGAAGAAAGGACCAAAGCAAGACAAAGCCAAATGTCATAATGTTCAACCTTGTGACATCTGCGACAAGACGTTGGTTCAATGGGAAGACCCTGAAAGGAAGTGGAAGAGGTGGATATGGCAGCAATAGAGGCAGAAGTGGGCACAACTTCAACAATAACAATAGAGGCTATAATAGAAGGGACTACAACAATTATTCAGAAGATCAACCACATGAAGACTCATTGCTTTTCATGAATCTAAGCCACAAAGAAGGTAGAGAAGATGATCATTTGTTCTACATAGATTCTGGATGTTCCAATTGTGTTGCAGGCAACATCGCTCTTCTACCATATTTGGAAAGCCCAAAGCGCATAGACATGAAGTGCAAACAGGGGATGCCACAAAGCACAATGTGGAGAAGATTGGTAATTTTAGAGCTTCCAATGGCATGACAAACATTTTGAGTAAGGTTCTCTATGTACCCTCTATCAGTAAAAACTTAATAGGTGTAGGCCAAATAGTTGAAAAAGGCTTGCAAGTTAGGTTCACCCAATGTGGAGGTTTTGTGGAAGATCCATGTCAAGGCTTCAAGAAGATAGCCAGAGGTGAGAAGCATGGTAGGCTCTTTACTTTTGAAGTAGGAGAAACCAATAACATAGCTCTATTCACTTTTGGGTCTCAAACCCTAAGTGAACTTTAATGAGAGTAAGAATGAAGTGTTTGATTGCTTCAAAAAGTATCTAGCACATGTGGAGAATCATAAAGGTAGATCACTAAAGAAGCTTAGATCTGATGGAGGGGGAGAATACTTCTCCAAAGATTTTGACGAGTTCTTGTAGGATAAAGGTATGAAAAGGGAAGTGACTACCAGGTACTCTCCTCAACTAAATGGAATCATCAAGAGGAGAAACAAGATTATATACATTGGATGAGATGAGATCTTCACATTGCATCAGATGGGATCTCCACGTACACCTTGGGGTGTGCATGATCATGACGAATCAAAGATATATCATATCCGTAATGGAGCTCCAGTTATGGATGCGGCCGGAAAGTCAATGCGTCAGCGCATTCGACAACTCTGCTCCATCGAATTCGGTCATTTAGTAATGTTAAAATGGACCGAACAGGATAGGGACTCTAAGAATCATATCACACAATGCATATATGAAGAGTACCGGCCAACACCTGGGAATCCTATTGTAAGTTCCGAATGGATTCAACATACGACATGCGAAGTGTTGGCGATATACGGGGAGAAGCAAGTACGGGCATACATGCATATCTAGCACTAAGGCAACCCTCTATTTTTTTCAAAACCCTTACACCATTTAAAAGTGATTCTCATCACTAAAAACCCCTATAAATACCATTTTCACCTTTTTGTAGCTCCATTTTGTACACGCCGAGGAGTCCTCGAGCTTGAGGAGCCTTAGAAGTAGTTGCCTACCAATTTTCATATTTTTTAGATCTCGTTTGAGCCCTCAAATAAGCCCTCGAACCTAATTTTTAACTAGACCGGACACTAGGTCTGGACAGGGCCAAAGCTAGTCAAAAACTATAAATAGAGCTAGAGAGCTCATTTTTTAGGGAGCTTCTTGTAGTTTTGAGCTTGTATGAGGATTTGGTTGCAATAGAAGTGATTCCATTGTCTTACTCTCTTTGTTCTTGCTGTGTGTGCGCGTGTGTGTATGTGTGTGCATGTTAGTGTGCTTTGCACTCACACATTTGTGCCTTCACTTGCTCGAGGTCTTCATACCATCCTCATGTCTTCCCGGATTGACATTAAAGGAGGTGCTACTCATCACTGAGCTACACCAAATTTTGGCGCCGTTGCCGGGGATTCGAGCTTTGAGGACGAGCGTGTGATGGTAAGACGTAGAGAGGACGCATTGGAATGGTAAGTAGTAGGTAAATTTCTGATTTTTCTCCATCTCCATCTTCATCTCATTCTCCACCTTATATTCTCATTTCCAAACCATTTCCCTCATTTGCTTTGTGCGAGTTTGAGAGAGAGCGAGCGTGTGTGTTCTTGTTTTGTGTGTTTTTACGTGTTTCTTGCAGGTTTCAGCTCCATCATCATCTCCAGCAAGCTCAGCAGGTACAGAATCTATCAGCGCAAGCCCCGAGGTGTCGAGCTCGACCTATCACGACACACCGAAAAGTTGCCCCAATCACGATTCTGAGTGCACCACGACACTGTGCAGGCCTAGAGCTCCTAGGATCACTAGACAGAACCGCAAAATTCGCCATAACTCGACCTATCGCGACACCTCGAAGTATCGCGATACCCACGACCTATCGTGACACTTCAAAGTATCGCGACACACCGAAGTATCACGATACCCACGACCTATCGTGACACTTGGTAGTATCGCGACACACTGAAGTATCACGACACACTGAAGTATCGCGACACACCGAAGTATCGCGACACACTGAAGTATCGCGACACACCGAAGTATCACGACACACCGACCCCACCTATTGCGACACCTCGACCTATCGCGACACCTCGACCTATCGCGACACTCCCAAGTATCGCGACACTTCGACCTATCGCGACACTCCGACTTATCGCGACACTTTCGACCTATCGCGACACTCCCAAGTATCGCGACACCTCGACCTATCGCGACACTTCCACCTATCGCGACACTTTCGACCTATCGCGACACCTCGACCCGACCTATCATGATACATGGGCTTAACGCATAAAATTTGAAGTGAATTAAATGAGTGAATTGAGGTACAATTGGGCTTAGTTTTGGGACACATGGGGATGATATTAGAGCCTTAGAAGTGGGCAAAAGACCTAGAAACCAGTGAGGAATTTCCTGAACCCTGAGAGCCTGTTTTGAACCCTAAGTGCCTGAATTGTCATAACTTCACCACACGAACTCCAATTGATAAGAATCATACGCGGAGTTTCAGAACATGTATTTTTAAGTTGACCATTAGGTGGGACTAGGTGGTCATAAGATTTTGGGGGGTACAGTGAGTTACTCCAAGGGGGACCTGTAATTGTTGATGTGTGTCAGTCAATCCCTTGTGGTAATAGAGCCATATTGACTTGTGAAATTTTGCAGGAACATTGTGTGCAAGCAAGGCATTCCAAGGCAAGCTACCAAGGGTGAGTACCAAGCTTGGGAGAAGGCTTCCTGGGCTTGTGTAGCAGTCTGAGCAACCAGAGAATTGAGGTTGGAAGTTCCCTCAACCCTCCTTTGTCAATTCCTAGCCTAGGCTAAGCAGGACTTAGGTGTGGTGATTAATTAGGGCTACGGTAGGCATGATTCAAGTCCAAGAGAACTAATCAACTAAGTGCAAGCATCAAGTAGGACGTAAGTGAGAAAACCTTAAGGGACAAAAGTAAACTTGAATCGATCACGTATCAAGTGCGAAAGTCACTTAAGTATTCCTGACGCTGAGATATCAGGCAAGTTCATAAACACAATAATCCACTAAAAAGAACAAAGTGATTGGTGCAAAATAACATGCAACGTGGGTATACTTGGGATCAAGGGGGTAGATAAACCAGGCATATGAACCTTAGGTCAGGCAGACACCTAGGCCAAGATAGACAAAGCCTCAGATCTTCTAAAGCTAGTGTCAATCACACTGCTAGGTCTTGGGCCCAGCAGTTGAGTGATTACCCATACACTCCACGATTAGAAACAAGTGATTCTGAAATGTCCTATCACATGGAGAGACCAGTAGGTAGTTCAGGGGTGGCTTATCTAGAAAAGCCAGAAGGACATTACAAGACTCAATTGGAATACATCAGGACTAATCGTCTAGGTGCTCGCATCTACGAAGACGGCCTGAGAAGATCTGTGGTCCAGATTAAGAACCCCGATCAACCCCATGGACTAGAACACCGGGTAGTTAAGTTCGAGAATGGAGCATACCTAGATAAAGAGGGGACTATATATGTAGTCACCACTCTTCCTGATAGAACAGATGAGTTTGGAAATGTGATTGCGGAGACCGACATGGGTGATATAGAGCAAGGGAATTTAGAGAGAGAGCCAAGAACCCCCCGTGATAAATCTGTCTTGATCAGAATCATGACTCCAGAGTGGATTCCACAGGATAATAAAAGCATAGATTTGCTTTTAAACCAAGAAACCGATGAGGCTTTTTGGAGATATAAACCTGCTCAACTTCAGGAAGTGAGTGCCCTCACAATCTATGAGTTTAAAGACCCTGATAGCCCAGGCAAAGTAACCTACCTAGACAATACATCAGAGAGAATCTTCATGGTCACTGAGCATGGCAGACATGCCTACACATGGAAGGGTGAATTTGTTTTTCCCCAACCACGGTCTAATGTGTCCTTTGGTCACCAAGGAGTCGGGACCTCCCAGGCTCATGGAGTCCAAGGAGATAGAAGTAGAGATAGACCTGAAGTAAGCTTTGCCAACCCCCAGGGAAGGGAAAGAAGGAGAACAGGGATGGATAGAGAGGAAACCGAGAGATTTAGAGACCCAAGAAACCAAAGAAATGCTGATGATTTTCATTTGCCAAGGCCGAGAGAACACACTAGGACCCTGCGGCCAACTCAACTGGTGAAGTCCATGAAGAATTACTTCGATGGCACTGGTGACCCTTATGACCACGTGGCAGAGTTTAGGCAAGTCTTGAAAGCTGAACAGGTAGAGGACCTATTCACACAATATAATGCTTTTGGTCTAACCCTTAGGAACACTACCCTCACGTGGTTCCAACCACTGAACGAGAGGCATTTCAGAAACATAGACCAGCTCTTAGAGGCATTTATCATTGAGTTTTCTAAGAGTGGCATCAGGCACAACACTTCCTCACTAATTCATAGCTTCAAGCAAACACCTCAAGAGACGGTCAGACTAGCAGGAAGACGGTTTAGGCAATACCTAGAGAGATGCCCGATGCCCGAGTTACCCACACCAGCCAAGCAAGTGGCCTTGTTCTTAGATGGATTGTTGAGCACCAAGTTCAGGTCATATGTGTATCTGAAGGACCCTAGAATTATAGAAGAGTGCGTGCGCATGTGCATAGACATTGAGGATAATTTAGGCGGGGAGTTAGAACTGTCAAAAATCTATAAGGATTCTGATAGCTCTAGTAGCCTCACATCTGGTCAATCCACATCCATTGAGGAACTTGTAGAGAAGGTATCTCAAAAACTAGGTGTCTCTAGCAAACAAATTCCGAGATTTGCCCCAGTTAAGCGGTGCTACACTTGTGGTGGTGACCATATGGCAAATGTATGTCCCATTATGGCTCAAACCCAGGTGAATCCTAGTAGCCAGTACTGCACCATAGAGAGAAGGTACACCAACCACACGACACAGGACTGCCCATATAACAAACAAACTGTTAGGCAAAACTACCCTCAGCCATATCCACAACAGGGTAGATACCAGAATGAGTACCCACCACAACAATACAACAAACCACATCAACCTTATCAGCCACCCTATCAAGGGCAGCAGAGACCTCAACCAGTCCTAGTACAGCAACCCCCTGCTCCAACTAATGTGATCCCAGTGAACTATGCATCTGCTGAAGAAAATCCGAACAGAGCCATAGTCCCAGTCACCCCATTGCTATCAGACAGTGATCCAAGTGACCATAGTTTTGACTCCACACATATTGATAGCCCACAGGCTTACTACATGCAGTCACCCGAGCATAACGAGCCATACTATTATGAGGACCCAAGTGAAAATAGTGGGGAGCCTGAGTATGCCAATGTCATGTACACAAACCCCAACTCTAGACCTCAACCTAGGCAGGTACGACCCCCATTTCCTAGAGGACCATGCTTCAGATGTCAGGGAGATCACCTTATACGTGATTGTTCATTGCCTGCCCCTACACAACCCCAACCAGTGACAATTCAGGGTTTCTGTCAAGACTGCGGAAAAGAGCATCTCCTACGAAATTGCCCAAATAACCCTAATAACATGCCTAAAATCACTCCTATCAATGTCGTTGGGTTAGTAGTAGACTCCAGAGGGAGTGTGACTTCCACTGCACGTGTGCAAGTGATCACAAGAGCCCAAGCACTACAACAAAACCAAGGTGTTGGTCAGGAAAAGAGCCCCGAGATGAGTGAAACCCGCCTCTCAAAATAAGGGCAAGGCAAGTGAGAACGCAAGCCTACCTCCCCAGGAAGCCTACGTGCCTAACTCTACGGAGCCAGACACATCATCTTCTATGAATCGGTTCACATCAGAATTCCTACGAGAGATTCAAGAAGACAAATGGGCTAAAGAAAGTGAAGTCCCTCCTCCCATTGAACTTGTGGATGATGCACACGATCAATTTCCACAGGACATCCCATCCATTTATGAGGAGCACGAGAGCACCTACTCTCAAGAGAGATTAGACTTTGAGTCTAATTCTCTACAAGAATTACCACATTTCACAGGCCCATGGGAAACCAAGTCTACTTGTCTTAGAGCGCCCACAGTCATGATAAGAAATGAAGATTCTATCATACCTAGGAATACAGAGGTAGTAAAGAACACTAAAGTGCAGTGCAATCTCATTTTAGAAGAGCTACTCAAAGTTAAGCCAGAAGTGTGGAAACATGTAGCCAAACAAGTGCCAGACATAGCGAAATCGTGCTCCCAAGTAGGATCTCATAGAACAGTGCCTGAAATACCATTGGAAAACATAGGAGACATGAGTGAAGGAGAAGAAGGAAATACCTATCTCCCAGTTACCCATCAGGGTTACACAACCAAGGCGATTTTGGACTCAGGTGCAGGAGTTGCAATTGCTACAAATTCCCTTTGGAAGCATTGGGGCAAGCCAGCACTCAGGCCAACGAGGATGAAATTGCAGATGGCTGATGGTCATATTGAAAGACCCTTAGGCTTGCTGGAAGGAATAGCTCTCACTACATGTGGTGTTGAGTTCGAGCATACATTTGCTATATGTGATTTTAGCAAAAATCATGCCTATGAAATGATCTTGGGAAGACCATTTATGCGACAGTTGCAAGTGGTACAGGACTGGGGAACCAACTCCTTGTACCTGCAACACTTAGGTGTTACGAACAAAGTGAATCTCAAAGATTACTCTCATAGAGGTGTGCGTCCTATCCAATGGAATCCCATCCATAGAGCCAAAGATGATACGGAATCTGTGCATTCCATAGGATCAGGGTCCTCATGGATGCATGAAGACACCCACTTATGGATGTGCAAAGTGGCAGTAGAAGAAGAGAAAAGATAAAAAGCCAGAGAAATAGGTGCAAAAGGAACACATAGATCAATTCAAGACCCAGCCTATGCACCTGTAGTCTTTCCTGACGAGGAATTTGAACCCCATGGCTGGGCAGAAATCCTAGCAACAATGGACGTAGCCATCAATGAGAAACAATGGACACCCCACTGTGATGAAGATGGCTATGACATTTCAGTCTTCTCCATAGAGCCAATCATGGGAGAGGCAGTGTTAGAAGAGTGTGAACCTAGCCCTGATGCATTTGAGGATGCAAGTGACTCTGATTTAGAGTCAATCATTATGGACACACCCTTTGCATCAGATGAAGAATACTTCTATGAAGTAGAATTTCAACCCTAGAGGCATGGGGAGCTTACAAATGAGGTATGGCTAGCCACACATGTGACCCCGAAGGAAGAAGGAAAGCAAAGAAAGAAGAGAGAAGTCACAACAGAAGAGGAAGAATCTTTGTTTGAGGTCCCGAAAAATTTTAAGAAGTATGAGATAGATGATAGAAGAGTCATGATAAGAATGCCTAAACGGGAGGCACAATCAGGAGCGGCCTATGATAACAAAGAAACCACCAAAAAAATAGTGGTAGCCCTAGAAGAGGGAGAGGAGACATGTACTTATATAGGACATGACCTGACGAAAGACGAAGAGCACGAATTGATAGCCTTGCTAAGAGAATACAGAGATGTATTCGCTTGGAGCTACAAGGATTTGAAGGGTGTTGACCCAGACATATGCTCACACACAATTCCCATGACCTCAGATGCTAAACCCTCTAAGCAAAAGCCATACACATATAATGATAACTATGCTGCTAAAATCAAAGAAGAGATAGACCGCTTGGTGGAAGCCGGATTTATCTATGAAATTGAGCACACTGCATGGGTATCCCCCATTGTAGTGGTGCCCAAGAAGAACGGCAAATTACGAGTATGCATTAACTTGAAGAAGGTTAATGCAGCCACTATCAGAGATAGTTATCCGCTTCCTATCACTGAGCATCTATTAGAAAGGGTAGCAGGCAAGGAAGTGTACAGCTTCCTGGATGGGTTTTCGGGCTACATTCAAGTAGCCATTGCTCCAGAGGATCAGCATAAGACGGCTTTTGCCACGGAGTGGGGCATATTTGCCTTTCGGGTAATGCCATTCGGGCTTACCAATGCACCAGCTACCTTTCAAAGATTAATGTGTCACGTATTTAAAGAGTTCTTGAGGAAGAATTTGGAAGTCTATGTTGATGATCTTTGCGCTCATTCCAACATTAGACAGACCCATATACCTGAACTCAGACAGATCTTTGATAAATGCAGAGAATATCAAGTCTACCTGAATCCAGAAAAGTGTGTTTTCATGGTCAAGCAAGGCAAAATTCTAGGTCACATAGTGTCTAAGAACGGCATATCCACTGATGAAGAGAAAGTGAGAGCCATCGCAGAACTACCTAGACCAAAGAACGTCAAGGAAGTACAGGCTTTCATGGTACATTGTGGTTACTACCATCGGTTCATCCACATGTATGATGTCATTGCAAAGCCCATGTACGGACTTCTGACTAACTTTGAGTGGACTGATGAATGTGAGAATTCCTTCCAGGAGCTAAAACAAAGATTATGTTCAACACCAATCTTGACCACACCAGATTGGAACAAGCCATTCCATGTTCATGTGGATGCCTCCAATTATGCGATTGGATGCGTACTTGCACAACCTACAAGTGAAGGTAATATGGATCTCCCTATTGCCTATGCCAGTAGAAAATTGAATGCTGCTGAACGGAACTATACAACCACCGAACGAGAAGGATTAGGCGTGGTGTACGCGGTTAAAAAGTTTAGACACTATTTGCTTGCAAATAAGTTCAAATTTTTTACTGATCACCAAGCTCTACTGTACCTGGTAAACAAGCCGTGTAATACAGGCAGATTAGTAAGATGGTTTCTTTTACTAATGGAATATGACTTTGAGGTAGTAGTGAGGAAAGGCAGAACTCATTTGAGAGCAGACCATCTCTCTAGGCTCACATCTAGAGAGGCCCCACAAGGAGTATCAGATGACTTACCTGATGCTTACTTGTTTAATCTGGAAGTTGTACCTCAGTGGGCTAAGCCACTGGTGCCAGTATTGACATACGGGCCTAACCACCCAGTAATAACCACACAGGATAGAGAGGTAGTAAAAGCCCAAAAGTACCACATCATGGCTGGAAGTATGTACAAGCACACATATCAAGGGATCTTGGCTTGTTGTGTAGAAGAGGACGAGTATGCTAAGTGGTTGCAATTAGCACATGTAGGTGCATTAGAGCAACACTACTCAAAACAACGAACCCTATAGACCTTGAGAAGACTAGGAGTGCATTGGCCGACTATGGAAGCTGATGTCCAGAAGTTGTGCAAGGAATGCCCAATCTGCTGCACTAAACCACCTGTGGAACATGCCACTCTTTATCAAGTGTCCATAGTGCCGGATTGGAGTGAACCCCTAGTATCCTTCCTGAAGACAAAAACATTCTCTCCAGACATGAATCTGACAAGGCAAAGAAGTCTAGAACAAGAAGCCCTAGATTACTCACTCATTGGTGATAATCTATACAAGCGTGGTAAAGATGGTTACCTAAGATTATGTGTCCATGAGAGTGAATATCTCAAGATCCTGGAAACTGCTCACCAAGGTGTAGCAGGAGGGCATTTTGGAGCAGATCGAGTGATTAAAGCGATTCTATTTGCAGGCTTGTGGTGGCCGACCCTTCACATGGATGCACATACCTATGTGAAGAAGTATGACGTCTGTCAGCAAGCTCAGCCTCCTATATGCAAAGATGAGATGCCACTGAAACCCATGATGGGTGGACGAGCATTCTCTAAGTGGGGAATAGACTTTGTTGGTCCTATTAATCCCCCAGCTAAGGGCTCCCATGCTGAGTATATCATTGTTGCCGCGGACTATCTAACCAAATGGGTAGAGGTAAAAGCCACAACAAAGAACGATGCACAAACAACAGCTAAGTTCTTGTTTGAGAATGTGTTCACCAGGTATGGATTACCTATAGAGCTAGTTAGTGATAGAGGGACTTACTTCTTGAATGAAGTTATTGAAAATCTGCTCCAAGAATTCTTGGTAGTACATAAGAAGTCGGCCCCCTATCACCCCCAAGCTAATGGCCAGGCGGAGAGTACAAATAAGATCTTATGCAATGTACTGACGAAATTAGTAAATAATAAACGCTCTGATTGGGACAAACAGCTACACCATGCTGTTTGGGCATACCGAGTGGCCTATAAAACGGTACTCCAAGCCACACCCTTTCAGATGGTGTTCGGTTAGAATGCGGTGCTACCCTTGGACTTTTTGATACCTACATTGAAGGTAGCACAAGAGCATGACTGGACAGGCCATGAAATCTCCTCTCGAATTTTTGATCTTGAACGTCTAGGCGAGACACGATTGAGAGCGGCAACAGGAATCTATGCAGCGAAGAAGAGGCAAAAGGCATATTTTGATACCCATGTGAAGGATAAAGGCCTGAAAGCAGGAGACCTAGTCCTAGTCTACACATTGAAGCAGCATGCACGAAAATTAGAGAAAAGAGGCTATGGACCTATGATCATAAATAGGATTTCAACTAGTGGGGCAGTACAACTAGCCACTTTGGAAGGCGACATTCTCCCTAGCTACATAAGCGGATGTAGAGTCAAGTTATACCAAGAACCCTTGACTGAAGAGATGTTAAATTGGCTCAACACTACCAAGAAACAGAAAGAGGAGGAAAAACGAATTCGAGAGGAAGCACAAGCAGAGGCCTTAGAGCGCATCCGACGAATGAACTTGAGGAGGCAAGGGAGAGATCAGCCTATGATCGAGACTCAAGAGCCTCCAGGCTATCACATGGCCATGTGTGAGGCTTCAGGTGAACGTACCCATAGGATAGTGGATCAACGACCTTTTGTGACCCTAGAAGTTGGACAAGGGGACAGTACCAAGACCGTAAGAGCTTTAATTAATCCAGGAGCAGCCACTAGTGCAGTTCGGCTCTCTTATTGCCAGTAGCTACAATTGGAGGTAAAACCCCTAGAAGCATATTTGATAGGATTAGGAGGTGTTGAAACCCCTTGCATGGGAGAGGTGGAACTTCCCCTCTACATACAAGAGGTCCTCATGCCAGCAAAAGTGCTAGTATGTGAAGACGAGGATCTTACCGAACCTCTGGTCTTGGGCCAAGACTAGATCTATGATCACGCAGTCAACCTCAACCTAAGAAGTGGACTTCTTCAGGCTTGGGTAGGCCAAAGCCATCTTACGATTGAATTAGAAAATCAAGCACTCAAACCAATAGAACACGCACCAACTCCTGGTCCCTCCAGGAATCCACATAAAGATAATGATGCTGTTCTTGTCCAAAGTTCTATGGTGCAGAGGATTGTCAATCTTACCAAAGGTACAGGATTGGAGCTCGAGAAATTAGTCGATTCCTTCCCAAGTTGATACTCCGTTATCAAAGATAAATACTTAATGACCATTAAGTATGTTTGATGTCTTGCTAGGTATAAGTAGGCACTAGGAGAAAATTTAAGCATTCTTGATGACCAAGAAAACTTAATTACTTGCAAAGATTTTGCGATGCATGATGACTCTAAGTCCTAGATGTACTTAAGGAGTCATGAAGATAAGCTTTAGTTGATTAGTTACGTAATGTATGTAACTTCTCTAACATCCCAAGATTGGATGATAACTTCAACTATGTTTCCAAGTTCCATGAGCACTCTTCTATTTAGAAGATATCAAAAGTTTTAAAAAGTTTCTTTGTGGTTTCAAGATTCATATCTCATGATGAAACCTCTGTAAGTGACTTTTAGAAATTGAGATATTTCCTAAAAGAGGAACACTAAAATGAAATAGTCAAGCCTTCTATTTCATATGAGATCATTCTCCTACCATGTTCAAGATGAATTTATTTTTGGGAAGGTAGACATTCCAAGTAGAGGATCTTCATTGATTCATGAACTCTTCCCAAAATACACATAAATTCATACTATATGATAGGACCTAGAACTTGACAATCTTCTAATAAAGGTGCCAAGAAAATTATGAAAGCTTTTATAAGTTTTCATTTGATGGAAATCAAAGGTTGAATGTCAACATCAATTGATCTTTGACATCAATAAGAGGATGTTTGGTTCGAAAGTTGCATCTCTAGTAAATGATGTAACTAGCTAAGTAATCAAGTGTGAACTTTTCATTTAGGAA
The DNA here is from genome assembly GCA_020310875.1 of Ceratopteris richardii. Taxonomy (NCBI): domain Eukaryota; kingdom Viridiplantae; phylum Streptophyta; class Polypodiopsida; order Polypodiales; family Pteridaceae; genus Ceratopteris; species Ceratopteris richardii. Next base: position 98,581,361 of record CM035414.1, on the reverse strand, counting down.
TAAAAGTTCCAAGAAATGGATCTCCAATCCACGAACTTTTCCTAAATAAGCTATAAAGTTCAAAGTTATGTGTTCATAGTTGCATTACTATTGGATCAATCGTCAATAAATGCTTGGACTTTAAACATAATTTTGATTGGTGAAATATGTTTAAAGGACTCTAGTAACATCTAAAGAGTGACCAATAATAATGAACCTTGTATCAAACTCAAGAATAGGAGTCAATATCACATTAATGACAGTTCAGCTTACACTTTCATAGTGGAATGGGAAACCATATCCAAAAGGTGATGTTGAGTCTCTAGTTTGATACTCAAGAAATGAATACATTTGAATCAATAAAACCTTCTGGATACTGTTTGAAAGAATTTTTTTCAAATATCCTTCCAAGATTGCAAACGATTCCAAGATGAATCATTTGCTCAAGATATTTGATTCCCTAGAAGGAATCTCAAGTCTTTGAAGAATAACATTCTTCCAAGTATTAAGAATGAAGTTCTTCAAACTTTTTAATCAGTGAGTAGTTCCCTAGCAATTTCAAACCTCAAGTATTGGTACTCAAGTCCAAATAGTGATATAACCTAGAGGTATATCAAAGATTCTTAGCTGTGGAATCTGAAAGACATCAGTGTATGATTGGACTTAAGTTAGGAAAAGGTCTCTAAAATTCTGGAGGTAAGCCAAAAAAGCTTAGAAAAGTTCAAGAGATCTTAATGATGAAGACAAAGTGTTTATTATTATTGCATGATCAACAAGACTTGATCAATCTTGATTATGGTTGTCCAAGATAATTGCGATTGGAACTATTGTGAAGTTTGCCCAAGTATTGGCAATCGAAATAGTAAGTTGTTCCAAGTTTGAACAGCATAAATATTCCAAGTATGTAGTCTGCAACCGTAAAAATGGTAATTAAGTCTGTGGAAGGTAAAACATAATGTTTGCCTATCCTTAAAAGGATTTTGGTACAAATCCAGAAAGCATGAGCGGATGCTTAGACTTAAGGCAGTAGAGAGATTCCTGTAACAATCCCGGCCTGGGTAGGTACCTAAAGCATTAGTAAAGAAAGGAATCTAAAGACAAGAAGTCAAAAGCTCTTGTCACTAAAAATTGGTCAGGGATAAACCAATTGAACTTGAATTTGAGAAAAATTCAAGTACTTGGAATTCTAATTTGTTTTTATTTGAAAACCCTAGCAAAGAAAAATTGTTTAGACTTTAGGATAAATGTCATGCACACATTAATGTGAATATAAAATAGGGTGGTATGGGACACCAGATTTTATACTCAGATTGATGTAGGAAAGATGGTATGGGACATCGGACCGTGGATGATAATTATTTTCTAGTCTAAGAATGGATTTTGAAGTTAGATTTGACCTTCAAGGGAATTAAAAAATAAGTTTTAATTCAAGAAGGATAAAATAAGTATCCTAAGATACTTCAAGATAACTTCAAGATAAAGAAACTGAAGATATGAAGTAAGTAACTTCCAAGATCTTCTAAGAACACTTCAAGCTTAAGTGTTATTGATCACAAATATTTGATAAATTTATGAAAAAGTTGGACTTTGATTTTCAGTTGATCTTTTCAACTAAGGATTGGATTGACTAAGTCAAGTATCAAGTTTCTAGTATAACATGGTAAATTCACTCTTTTGACTCAAAGTAATGCACAAGAATTGCATTCAGGATAAGGAGTTAGAAAGACTGAATGTGATTTGAACTTAGTCTCAAGTGAAGCATTGTTTGAGTCAAAAACTCATCAACAGAACCTTAGTGAATCGACACACTGATGGTACTTGCCACACTAGTATCTTGTGGCTCGATGATGTTTTTGATATTCTTTGCATCTTTTTGAGAATCCAGCTTATTTCTCTTAAAAAATAAAGAAAATGCTTCAAATCTCTATTGAAATAGATCGTTCAGAAGTTAAAGTCATGAGTCATCAAGTACTTGACTCATAGCAAGTTTACGTGTCTTCGAAGAATGAATTGGTTGAATAGAGATTTGGTTATTTCTTTTTGCTTTCCAAATCTTTTGGAATTGACTCATATAAAGTATCTGATTCCTTTTGCAAAAGTCTTGGGTCAACTGATTGGAACTAGATAACTAAATTAAACATCCTAGACATATGTTCTGTTCAAGCACCTTTTCAAACTTTGAAAAATGAAAAGTTTAAGATTAACTTATTCATTTAAGTTTTGCTTCAAGTTATAGCGTAAATAATTTTTTAGAGTCCAGTATACTCTAGAATAGGAAATTGTTCATCAAATTGACAATTCCCAAGAAGGTTTAGTTAAGGTTTTTGGGAAAAGTGTCCTAAGTTGGACAATTTTCATTTTGAATTTGTATTAGTCAAGCTGGTATGGTTGACTCCACCGAAATGGTAAAACTTTCTCCTACAGTTACATAAGATTTTTAAGCCTATTAGGACCGAGTAGTCCTCAAGCTGAGCCCAGAAATCAAGTACCTGTTGGATTAAAGTAAACCATTGTACAAACATCCAAGTGAGATTTTTGCTTCAAGTTCTCCAAATAAAATTTAAGTGAATCAAGAGTTATCAAAATCTTGTAAGGGATAAGAATCCCACTTTTGTTACTAAGTTCATGCACCAATTATGCCTAGAAATGGACTAGTAATTAGAATCCACCTAGTTCACATGTTTGTGCCTAGATCGCACATCCAGAAACTGTGAATTGGCTAGGGATGTATTTAGATCCACCCTTATTATTCATTCACTACTTAGTACTTTGATCAGATTATCAAAGTGCAAAGTGAGACAGTGTTTTGAATCATTTGGGCAGGGATGCCACCACAGAGATGAGACATTTTCTTCCAGTTTTGGAACATGAGGCTCGGAGGATGCCTTTAGTATGTATATAGCTTTATTTTCGAGGACGAAAATCTTTTCCAAGGGGGGAAGAATGTAATAAAGTAAGTCTATGGTCTAGGGATGCGATGGTTTCAGAAAGATCTGAAATCGGATACCGTATGGTCACTCGTCTAAAGGACCAAAGATCTCGAGAGTAGACTCAAGCATAAGTTCATGTGCTCTCATATTCAAGTAATCCACTTAGCCTAATGGTTAAGTCTCATGGTTATGAAGGAGGAGGTCTTGGGTTCAACTCCCATGGGAAGCATGGGAAGAGACTTTTGCCCAAAGAGCTCTAGAGCCTTCTAACTCAAGTTAAGGTGAGTTAACTTGAGACTAGTGGACTTAACTCAAGAGGCGAGTACAACAACCACTAGTGGACTCTAGTGGATGGTACAAAAGCAGTGGACGAGATTGCACATGCACTTGTGGACTCTAGTTACATTTGTGGTCCTCATTGATTCAAGCAGTTATATATACAAGCATAAGGTTGGGAGGTGAGTCATCTCTCTTGCATGTGGTGGTCGTAATCCTTGTTCTCTTATAGCATAGTTCCACGTTACCATCATCATCTACATTCATGCCAATAGATGCAAGTGACTCTGATATCCTTTTGATTTTCATGGTGTAGACACTTATTGAAATGCCCTTTTTCTCTAGTGTATGCAGCTTGTTCTTGAGTTGCAATTTCCATGCCTTTGTATTGGTCTCATACAATGTGACTTGACTATTCCAAGCCTCTTTTAGAGTCTCGACATCTTGTATTTGCCCAATCATGCTATCCTTTATGCTATCAGATAGCCAATAAATTACCTTCTGTGCTCCTTGATTCCATTCTTCATACGCTCTGAACTGGTCTGTAGTCCGATTCCTCATTGGTATTTGCCAAGTGTTTTCGTTCTCTCCTTTGATGTACTTCTAGTAGCCTTTTCCCACAAATTTTTTTTTCATTTTGAATCTACGAGCATGGAAGTTGTTCTTGTCTAGCTTATCACTCATAAGCAGACTCATTCCATCAGTGTTTGCCATTTTTTGTAGCAATTCAGACACTGCAAAAACACTACAAGCAATACTTTTGTTTGAACACTATTGCACTTTGACGTGACAATTTGATCTTAGAAAAATGTAGTTTTCGTGTATCAATAATACACAGAATCGCTTGAAATTCTAGATCTGGAATATATGAGTGTTGTAGAAGAGGATGCAAGTTATATTTTTTGTAAGGTGACCTCATTTTTCTATGGGCCGCCCTTGCAGGCTCAAAACAGAGGTCGAGATGGCCCCAAAACTCTAAGTCCTTCTACCTTCATGCCAATTTCCTTAGAACTCTCAGATCATTTATGAATCATGCTTTCCCCATGCCTTCTCGTGTACTCTTCCTCATCAACCTTCTCCATGATCTCTTTGCAGCCACACTAGCTCTGATACCATGTCACTGCGAAAGAGATAAGGAAGAGAGCTCACACACACTCTCACAATCAAAGAGAAGCACACACACAAATTGAGGCAAGGAAGAATTATCTTCTTTTTCTTCTTCTATTACATAAAAGGAATGTACAAGAATGACCTAAAAACAACAATACAACAAGTGCCAATATAAAGAGAAGTACATCAAGAAAATCCTAATGTTCGTGAGTGAGTGAGTTGGCAAGAAACAAATGTGCCATCACTCTTGGTAGATAAATCTAGTAAATCTCAATGAAGTATCCCTGACATATAGTGGCTTGACCACTATACATGTTAGAGAAATGAAAAACTGATATGTGATATCCAAGATCATCACATGTTGAAATTGATATCTCAATAGTTCATGTGCTTTTGCTAACCCAAAACTCCCACAATTGTATTAAATCAAGTCACTGCTTTCTCTAGGGCATCGTTGACACCCCGCTACTCACACTCTGATCATAAATGCAAAACATTGGATGATAATAAGGTGAAATGTATTTTCATTGTGTGGAGTTCTCAAAGCAAAAACTATTTTCTATATCATCCACAAACTAAATACATTATGGTTAGTTGTGATGTTGTTTTGTAGAAGAAGAGGCATCAGCTAGCTCAAGTGATGGTTCTAGCAAGGAAGTTTTTAAGCCTACACAATTTTCAAATAATGATGTACCTCATTCCATTTCTGATGCAGATCTACATGCTGCACTTATTGATGATAGAAATAACATAGAAGAGGCAAAAGCCCTACCTAGATGGATGATGCAGACTTTGAGAGATAGCAAATTAGATGCACCTTTCTCATCTTGCACTCGTTCAAGATCTCATAGTTCTTTCTTTGCATCAGACTTATTATGGAATGGTTGTATCTAGTCTTTACAATGAGAATGATAATGTTTCATTTATGAAGCATAGAATTCAAATATTGGATGGTTTTTATGCAATCAAAAAATGATGCTATTATGAAGAATGATACTTGCTCTTTGTGAGATTTGCTTCCAAGCAAGAAGGCAAGTGGCACTAAATGGGTATAGAACCTAAAATGTAAGCCTTGTGATATGGTTGATAGGTAAAACACTATAATTGTTGCCAAATTTTATGCTCAAGAGAAAGGCAATGATTTTGATGAGACTTTTTCTCCCATGTGTCCAATGACCATTGTTCGTAGCATCTATGCACTTGCATCTTATCATGGTTAGAATGTACATCAATTCTACATTCATGTCTAAATGATGATTTACATGAAAACGTTTATGTACTTCATACTCATGATTTTGTGCAAAAATGGCATGAAAATAAAGTGTGAAAGTTGAGAAAGACAGTGTATGGATTCAAGCAAGCACCACATTCTTGAAAGGATACATGCCTACTTGCGAGCACATGGATTTGAGAACAATCCAACTAAGAGCACCTTATATCTAAGCATGCACATGATGTACTTCTAATCATTATTGTATATGTTGATGATATGCTACTAACTAGTGCTAATAGGCAGCCTATTGCTGAATTTAAGATTCACTCGCATGCCTCTTTTGAAATCTCAAATATGGGGCATTTGCATCATTATTTAGAATCCCAATAATTTATTTAAGATGATAGGGGAATAACTTTGTGTCAAACTTGTTTTGGCCTTGAAGATAACAAAACTATTTCCACTCCCATCAATATAGGTTTACAATTAAGTCTTCATGATGTTGCAAATGCATTTGATGTTGTTCTCTATCAACAACCTATTAAATGCTTGATTTACTTATGCATAACTCGGCTAGATATTCAATTTGGTTTCTCATACATGAGCATAGATATTCATTGCACAAAATATCAAGAATTGGCATGTTGTTAAGCACATCTTTCACTACTTTAATGGTATTGTCCCAAGGGGGAATCATTATGAGGAGATTTGCATGCCATTTTCGACTAAGATTGAGCTTGTTGCTATGAAACTTGTGTGTTCACCACTTGTTTTTGCTTCATGCTTGGTAGCTCATGCATATCTTGGTTGATTAAGAAGTAGAATACTATGGCTAACTCTAGTTGTGAAGTTCATTATAGGGCAACTTTCACAATAATTATTATGTGTGTGTGTGTGATAGACACCCTTTGCCTAGTTTGTTTGTTCATCAATCATATGCCACCAGCATCTTTAGCGATAGTCAAAGCACAATGTCAGTTACAAGAAACCATTTGATCCATGCTCGCATAGATCAGATTGAGGTGCTCTATATTTATAACAAGGATAGACTCTTTTATGGGCAGATGATTTTGGATTATGTGCCCATACAAGGTAATGTTGCAAACCTTTTCACAAAGTTTTTGCCTAGAGAAAGGATTGAAGCTTTTCTCAAAGCTTTGGGTTTACTTCCTACTATGGATTCATTTATTTCCACATTGATTATAACTTCTTTATACATGAGGGCTAGCTCTTGTTCATTGCATTAATCCTAGGGGGTTGGTCGATATATTTTGATAGTAATGTGTGTGAACACACTTGGAATTGTCGATACATTTTTCCATATTTAGGAGCCGTTTCCCTCTAACTTGTATGTATTCTTATAACCCTAAGGATCACTTACCTTTGTACATTCACTTGGTGATAAATTTAGTATTCTATTGTTCTCGAAGATGCTTCTTCCTCCTTGTGTTCTTCATGTGCTTCCATAGACCTCAAACTTCAACAGATTCCACTACTTTTTAAAAGTGCTATGAAACATTCTTTAATGAATGATCTATTGTCAAAATTAGTATATAACTATTTGAATAACTAACTAACGGATTTCCTAGAGTGGGATCATAAGGGAAAAGAGGTCACCTTTATCGTTTCATAACATAATAGAATGATATTTCCTATATAAGACCTAAACACAAACATTTACAAATGCCAAGAATATTTGATTAAATATTACTTAGCAGGAAAACCAATAGTTTGCAAAATGATTTTGTAAACTACCACCCAAGAACCCTATTGTTTCGTCAATTTGTATACTAGAAAGGCTAACATTCGTGATCCTACTAGGGAGTGGTGACCGTTAAGTGTGGAAAAGCAAGGATAATGTATGGCAATCCTACATTCGAGTATCGAATATCCACAGTATCGGAAAGAAAAAGTACCTGTACAAGTACCTGCATCTAGAGCTGATTTTGCTAAAAGTTTTGAAAAGAAGAAACACGTGGAAAGTGAAAGAAAGGACCCATATACTATCCAAAGATCAATGGGAACAAAAGACAAGTTGATGTTTAAAGGACAAATCTATAAAGGCTTACAACACACCCTTGATACTAAGGATTTTCTTGTATATAAAGGACTAAATTAGGAGGAATCATACGACCAAGTTGAATTTTTGATACTAAATGAATCTGATACCAAAGAGCTTGTCCTTATGATGAAGCCATTCGGTGGAAAAAAATGGCAGATGATGCACATAAGGGATATTATCTGATGGGAATTTCGTACACCAAGTTTGGGGGATTCCCTTGAGACAACTTAGATGCTCATGTGCGAGTATTTGATGTAATTGAAAGTATGGCTAACCTTACAGTAGACACTAAAGATAAAGCTAGGATCTTTCAGACAACACCAATGAAAAAAGTAGCAAAGTGTCTTGTGGAATATGACATTAACAATTTTACTACTTATGAATAAGTCAAGGATGCTTTTCTATAGAGATTCCGATCCAAGAGAAATCTTGCTCTAATTTTTGAATTCCTATAAAACAGCTGACAGATGCCTAATTAGACTATTCAAAACTATGCTACCATTTTTAACATGCATTTATGACAACTACCGACTGAAAGAAAGTTACCCAAAGACCTAAATACACAATGGTTCATTAACAATCTCAACCCACAGTTGAAACAAATCATGATAACTTAGAGCATGGACAGATTATCCTTGGACAACATCATAGATCAAGCTCTAAAACTTGAGAATAAGGTGGGCGGTTTCACCAAAGATCTCAAATGGATTGCAGTGGAAAACGATAAAGGTACTAATGAAGCTAAGCAAATTTTCTATGTGAAATGTAAAAAGTTAGGACAAATTGCAATGAAGTGTGGATTAAATCAATTACATTGTGCAATTTGTAATACAGATAACCACGATATAGCTTACTATGTGTATAATACTAAGGTCTAGAATTGGGTCACAGTGAATGCTATCATAACAAGATTTGTACCGCACAATACTTATGTAGTGCCACATTTGAGAAACACCCGATATCCAAGGTATGTCAAACACATCTGCAACAAGAATTCATACAATAGCTCCCTTGACTATAGAGAGGACCATTGAACTTTGCACAAAGGGGACCAATAAGACGTTACTTTTGTGGAGAACTGGAACATGTCTGTAGAAACTCTAAAGATGCCCAAGTGTATGATAAATACCAAAAGGAGAGAGCAGCACCCATGAATAATTTGGTCAACATGTAGGTAGCCATCATATACAAATGTTCAGATCGCATGTTGTATCCTACTACCATAGTTTATGAGCGAGGTTTTAAAGAATAAGCACGAATGGCCGTTTAAAATGCTTGAAAAACCACGGATGCAATACCAACAATCATTTAATCGTTGGTATACACGGCGTCGGTATGAGCACCGGTATAGGCATCAGTACTTTACTATAAGTTACCAACGCTTATACCGACGCTTATACCGACACTCATACTGACGCTCATACCGAGGCTTATACCGAGGCAACTTTTAACCGGGCCCGAGAGCAAAAATTCGATATCTGCTTGCATTTTGAACCAAAGTTTGCTACTGTCGAGTTTGCGCGTGCGAACTACATTCCGAACCTATTGTGTACACACATCTCTCTCTCTCTCTCTCTCTTTCTCTACATCTTTGTTTCTCTAGATATGAAATTTTGCTAAGAATTGCACATATCAATAGCACCCTTTCTCTTTCTTTGTGTTTTCCCTGTTCTAATTTCTCTTCTCTTTCATTTTGCAGGAGCTTTTTGGCATCAAATCTTTGGAATTCGATGAAGGGCAACATTAAGTGGACCTTGATGACAACGCTCCAAACAATTACATCGATGTAAGTGATTGTTTTGTTTTCGATTGATATAGAGTGAGATAGAGAGAGGGATGAAAGAAAGAGAGAGATCTAGAGAAACATAAAGAGAGAGAGAGAGAGAGAGAGAGAGAGAGAGAGAGAGAGAGAGAGAGAGAGAGAGAGAGAGAGAGAGAGAGAAAGAAAGAGAGAGGGATGAAAGAGAAAGATAGAGAGAGAGTGAAAGAGAGAGAGATGAAATAGAAAGAGAATGAGATAGAGAGAGAGATGCATACATACATACATACACACACATACTCACATACATATTACATACACACATGCATATTACATACACACTCACATACATATTACATACACACATGCATATTACATACACACTCACATACATATTACATACACACATGCATATACATACACATACATATTACATACTCACATGCATACACACATATACATAGATACATGCATATTACATGCAAACATGCATATTACATACACACATGCATATTAGATACACACATGCATATACATACACACACATATTCATTCTCATACTCACATACATACATGTATACACACATATACATACACACATGTACACACACATGTATACATACACACATTCATATGCATACATACATACACACATATTTGCATGCACACACACACATACATACATACACACATGCATATTACATACACACTCACATATGTATACACACACATATGTGCATACACACATGCATATGCATACATACATACACACACATATGCATGTACACACACATACATACATACACACATGCATATTACATACACACACACACACATATATACACACTCACATATGTATACACACACATGCATACATGCACATACACATACACACACATCACATATACATACACACATACACACATATACATGTTTTAGGGTTAGGGTTTTAGGCTTAGGGTTTATAAATTTCTCTTTTCTTTTGTTTTGCAGGAGAGTTTTGGCATCAGTTCTTTGCAATTCGACAAAGGAAAACATTAAGTGGACTTTGATGACAACGCTCCAAACAATTACATCGATGTAAGTGATTGTTTTGTTTTTGATTGATATAGAGTGAGATATAGAGAGAGAGAGAGAGATGAAAGAAAGAGAGAGATACATACACATATATTTGCATGTACACACACATACATACATGCATACACACATGCATATTACATACACACACATATAAATAGACACTCACATATGTATACACACATATGTGCATACACATGCATATGCATACATACATACACACACATATGCATGTACACACACATACATACATACACACATGCATATTGCATACACACTCACATATGTATACACACACATATGTGCATACACACATGCATATTCATACATACATACACACACATATGCATGTACACACACATACATACATACACACATGCATATTGCATACACACACATATTAATACACACTCACATATGTATACGCACACATGCATACATGCACATACACATACACACATATCACATATACATACACACATACACACATATACATGTTTTAGGGTTAGGGTTTTAGGGTTAGGGTTTATGAATTTCTCTTTTCTTTTGTTTTCCAGTAGATTTTTGGCATCACTTCTTTGCAATTCGACAAAGGAAAACATTAAGTGGACTTTGATGACAACACTCCAAATAATTACATCGATGTAAGTGATTGTTTTGTTTTCGATTGATATAGAGTGAGATAGAGAGAGAGAGATGAAAGAAAGAGAGAGATACATACACACACATTTGCATGTACACACACATACATACATGCATACACACATGCATATTACATACACACACATATAAATACACACTCACATATGTATACACACACATATGTGCATACACATGCATATGCATATGCATACATACATACACACACATATGCATGTACACACACACATACATACATACACACTTACATATGTATACACACACATATGTGCATACACACATGCATATGCATACATACATACACACACATATGCATGTACACAAACACATACATACATACACACATGCATATTACATACACAAACACATATTAATACACACTCACATATGTATACACACTCACATATGTATACACACACATGCATACATGCACATACACATACACACATCTCACATATACATACACACATACACACATATACATGTTTTAGGGATAGGGTTTTAGGATTAGGGTTTTTGAATTTCTCTTTTCTTTTGTTTTGCAAGAGATTTTTGGCATTGATTCTTTGGAATTGACAAGAGAGAGAGAGAAAGAGATAAAGAGAGAGATATAGATAGAGAGAAAGAGAGAGATATAGATAGAGAGAAAGAGAGAGATATAGATAGAGAGAAAGAGAGAGACATAGAGATACATACACACAGATGCATACATATTACATACACATATGCATATGCATATGCATACATACACACACATATACATGCACACACGTGTACACACACATGCATACATGCACATACACATACACACACATCACATATACATCCACACAAACACACATATACATGTTCTAGGGTTAGGGTTTTAGGATTAGGGTTTTTTACTTTTACACATATACACACATAATACATACACACATACACACATATACACATGCATACACACATACACATACACATACACATACACATACACATACACATACACATACACATACACATACACATACACATACACATACACATACACATACACATACACATACACATACACATACACATACACATACACATACACATACACATACACATACACATACACATACACATACACATACACATACACATACACATACACATACACATACACATACACATACACATACACATACACATACACATACACATACACATACACATACACATACACATACACATACACATACACATACACATACACATACACATACACATACACATACACATACACATACACATACACATACACATACACATACACATACACATACACATACACATACACATACACATACACATACACATACACATACACATACACATACACATACACATACACATACACATACACATACACATACACATACACATACACATACACATACACATACACATACACATACACATACACATACACATACACATACACATACACATACACATACACATACACATACACATACACATACACATACACATACACATACACATACACATACACATACACATACACATACACATACACATACACATACACATACACATACACATACACATACACATACACATACACATACACATACACATACACATACACATACACATACACATACACATACACATACACATACACATACACATACACATACACATACACATACACATACACATACACATACACATACACATACACATACACATACACATACACATACACATACACATACACATACACATACACATACACATACACATACACATACACATACACATACACATACACATACACATACACATACACATACACATACACATACACATACACATACACATACACATACACATACACATACACATACACATACACATACACATACACATACACATACACATACACATACACATACACATACACATACACATACACATACACATACACATACACATACACATACACATACACATACACATACACATCACACATACACATACACATACACAATACACATACAACATACACCTAACATACACATACACATACACATACACAACACATAACATACACATACACATACACATGCACATACACATACACATACATACATACATACACACACATGCATACATACACACACGTGACATATACATACACACATATGCATGTTTTAGGGTTAGGGTTAGGGTTTTTGGCTTTTACATATATACACACATGCATACACACATATACACATATGAACACATAATACATATGCACATACACATATATATACACGTGCATACACACATACACACAAACATACACACACACACACACACACACACACACACACACATATATATATATATATATATATATATATATATATATATATATATATATATATATATATATATATATATATTTACACAAACACACATGCATACACACATACACACATATACATGTTTTAGGTCTAGGTCTTCAGAATTAGGGTTTTAGGGTTTTTACATAGATACACATATGCATACACACACATACACATATCTATATTCACCTACACATATATATACACAAGCATACTCACATACACCTATTTTAGGTCTAGGTCTTTAGGATTAGGGTTTTAGGGTTTTTACACATGCAGATAAATATTTACACATATAGAAATATACACACATAATACATGTACACATACATATGTATATACATAGGCAGACACACATATACATGTGTTCTAGTTTTTGTTTATAAACATCATGTCAATGTGTCCCATTTCTTTGTACAAGATTCATGATTCATTTTGCTCATGTCTTTTTTATTTGACAGTATGTTTTGCTTTATCAAATCATTCTTTTGTTTCCTGTCATACATGTCACAGGTAGTTGGGTTTTTCTTGGGCCGAGTGGATTGTCTTTTGCTACACAACAACATGGGAATGTTGTTGTAGCAAGAGACAACACACTCTGCCCAAAAACATTTTGCAGATATGGTCATCGGTATAGGCGATGGTATAAGCGTCGGTATCCCTAGGCACATACTGATGCTTATACCGACTATTTTGCCCAGGGGCATACCATGGCTTATACCATCACTTATACCCATGCGTATACCGTCGCTTATACCGGTGCATATATCGACGCTTATACCGGTGCTTATACCGACGCTTTGGTTCCGACGCCTACATCGACCCTTACACCGACGTTGGGGCAAAATCAAACCCGTTCACTTTCCTCGGTAGAACCCTCGGTATATGCTTGATATGTTGTAGTGACTTGTAACCATCATTGTCTTGCTCCTTCAATTCTTTGCATCATCTTCTTCGCCAACAATAATCTTGTAGAGGCTGCTTCTCTTTCTCCAGAGCTCCACATTTGATACAAGATCTAGTTTATGCCTGTAAATTTTCATAGCATTTGATTCCATAGATTAGGAGAAATCTCTGTGTTTCTGTCTCGGGGTCAATCTCTATGTATTCCTGAAAAATACGAGGTACCACCATTGAGTGTATGATTCATTCCTATAGCATATTTTGCTTATTCCTGATACTTTTGTGCATTATTTACACTCAATCCTATTTTTATCACTGCCATAAAAGGATTTTTTCTAACTGTAATCATGTTGGTCGGTATGGGCATTTAAAGTTCATTGTCTCTTCCATAGATAGTAAGTTTTTTGAGCTAGTCGACACATGAACCTATCTATTTTGTATCGACTCCTTCTCCTTGATGCTCCAAAGTACATAGTGCATTTCTTTGCACTTATCGCATGCCTATAAGATCTATTTGAGTCTCCATAAGCTCAAGGTCTAGTCTTGTGCCAGTTGGCTGGACCAAACTTCGTCGCTTTGAAACACACTTTTCTACCTCCTACAAGCTTCTCCAAGTTCTTTTAGTGGTACCCGAGCTAGATCAACATGGGTGATGGCTTTCCCTCAATGATTGAGAAGCTTGATCGACACAACTACACGGCTTGGAAAATTAGAATGGAGGCCTATTCGCAAGGTATAAATCTTTATGGAATTGTAGAAGGTGATGAAGATATGCCTATTCTAAGATCCAAAGGAGGACCTACACAAGAGGAGATAGATAAGCTCACATTTTTGTGTGCAAAGGATGCTCAAGCAAGGTCCTAAATACCAAAATCTATCTCTGACTTTGTATTACCACATATTAGAGGATGCAAGACATCTCAAGAGACTGGGATGCCCTCGAGACTTTCTTTTCTACTAGTACCAAAACAAGAAAGAATCATCTTTGGAACGAGTTCAAGCAAATGAAGAAGGCACCTAAACAAACCATTACAGATTTTATTACCAAGGTCAAGGAGGTTGCAGATTAGTTATCATCCATTGGAGAGCTGATTGAAGAAGAGGCTATCATGAGGAAAATTCTTCATAGAATTCGAAGTGATAAGCAATGGAAATCCTTCACGATGGCTTATGATCTCATCATGGATGTGCAGACTCTAGAATTCAACATCTTTGTTGAACAACTCTTCAATCAATATACCAATAATAGCATAAAGGAAGGTAACTCCTATCATGGTAGTTCAACTAGTGCTCTATATGTAGATAAAAAGGATAAGAAGCAGAAAGGCAAGAAGAAGGAAGAAGATGAAGAAGAGACTTCCCAAGCCAACTTCGCAAGCAAAAGCAAGTGGAAAGGGAAGAAGAAAGGACCAAAGCAAGACAAAGCCAAATGTCATAATGTTCAACCTTGTGCCATCTGCGATAAGACGTTGGTTCAATGGAAAGACCCTGAAAGGAAGTAGAAGAGGTGGATATGACAACAATAGAGGCAGAAGTGGACACAACTTCAACAATAACAATAGAGGCTATAATAGAAGGGACTACAACAATTATTCAGAAGATCAACCACATGAAGACTCATCGCTTTTCATGAATCTAAGCCACAAAGAAGGTAGAGAAGATGATCATTTGTTCTACATAGATTCTGGATGTTCCAATCGTGTTGCAGGCAACGTCGCTCTTCTATCTTATTTGGAAAGCCCAAAGCATAGACATGAAGTGCAAACAGGGGATTACACAAAGCACAATGTGGAGAAGATTGGTAATTTCAGAGCTTCCAATGGCAGGACAAACATTTTGAGTAAGGTTCTCTATGTACCCTCTATCACTAAAAACTTAATAGGTTTAGGCCAAATAGTTGAAAAAGGCTTGCAAGTTAGGTTCATCCAACGTGGAGCTTTTGTGGAAGATCCATGTCAAGGCTTCAAGAAGATAGCCAAAGGTGAGAAGCATGGTAGGCTCTTTACTTTTGAAGTAGGAGAAACCAAGAACATAGCTCTATTCATTTTTCCGTCTCAAACCCTAAGTGAACTTTAACGAGAGTAAGAATGAAGTGTTTGATTGCTTCAAAATGTATCTAGCACATGTGGAGAATCATAAAGGTAGATCACTAAAGAAGCTTAGATCTAATGGAGGGGGAGAATGCTTCTCCAAACAGTTTGATGAGTTCTTGCAGGATAAAGGTATCAAAAGGGAAATGACTACTAGGTACTCTCCTCAACTAAATGGAATCATCGAGAGGAGAAACAAGAGTTTGGTTGGATGAGCCAGAACAACACATGTGGAGAATCATAAAGGTAGATCACTAAAGAAGCTTAGATCTGATGGAGGGGGATAATGCTTCTCCAAACAGTTTGATGAGTTCTTGCAGGATAAAGGTATCAAAAGGGAAGTGACTACTAGGTACTCTCCTCAACTAAATGGAATCATCGAGAGGAGAAACAAGAGATTGGTTGGATAATGCTTGAAGAGAACTAGAAGTTGTGACATTATCTATGGGTAGAGACTATTTCAATTGCTGTGTACCTTGTCAATAGACTACCATCCAAATGACTTCAAGGTATGACTCCTTATGAAGCATGGCATGGAAGAAAACCTAGTCTTGGACATTGCAAGGTTTTTAGTTGTTTAGCTTATGCTCATGTACCATCACGAATAAGAGGTAAGCTAGATGAAAGGGCAACAATGGAAGTGTTTATTGGATATGATTCAACTAAGATGGGTTAGAGGTTCTATAATCCTTCAACCAAGCAATTCACTACAAGTAGAGATGTTGTGTTTGAAGAATACAGGTCTTGGTAAGATGAAGACAAACAAAAGGTAACTCTACCATATGATCTTGATTCTGATTCTCATCAATTAATAAGCAAGCATGATACATTGTGACAGGTCTAGGATCCAAGAAGTGATACAGACGATGACCAAGATGAAAGGGAAAATGATTACAAGCTATGGAAGTCAAGAGGCAAAGCAAAGATACAAGAGGTTGGAGAATGCTCCAAGCAAGCACCTAGAAGATCAACAAGAGAGAAGAAACAACCACAAAGGTATGGATATGATTCCACATTTGTTATGAAGCATTCAATCTACTTGGCAAAAAACTACTTCAGAGGAACCCTCAACCTATGAAGAGGCAAGGGAAACCCTAATTGGTAAAAGGCCATGAAAGAAGAAATAGATGCATTGAAGGAGATGGACACTTGGGATTTTGCTCCAATGTAGTCCAATCAAAAGGTAATTGATTGCAAATGGGTATATAAAGTTAAAAGAAATTCAGATGGATGTGTTTGCAGGTACAAGGCAAGATAAGTTGCCAAAGGATGCTCACAAACTAATGGTATAGACTATGAGGAAAAATTCTCCGTAGTTGCAAAGATGACTACAATCAGGACATTGATAAGTGTAGTTGCTGCAAGGAATCGGAGACTCCTCCAACCTGATGTAAAAAATGCATTCTTAAATGGTTGGATAAGTGAAGATGTATACAATATGTCACAACCACCAGGTTTTGAAAACCCTTATCATCCATCTTATGTTTCATGACTTAAGAAAGCATTGTATGGATTGAAACAAGCTCCTAGAGCTTGGAATTATAGGTTGGTTACATATCTTCAAGATCAAGGATTCAAAGCTAGCAACTCAGATCCTTCTCAATTCATCAAAAGGGATCACGATGAAGTTATCTATCTATGTGTATATGTAGATGATATTATTATGACAGGTGATGATCTAAATGGCATTCAAAGGATCAAGAGATACATGCAAGAGAACTTCAAAATGAGTGACCTAGGTGAGCTCACATATTTCCTAGGTATGTAGGTGATATACATAGATGAAGGAATGTATTTCACTCAGAGAAGATACATTCAAGATCTACTTCTCAAGTTCAAAATGGAGAACACAAAACCTGCAAGTACACCTTTGGAGATGAATCATAAACTTAGTCTTTATGAAGGTGAGAAAATTGAAGACATAAAATAATATCAAAGCTTGGTAGGTAGCTTGATATATGCTACTCATACAAGGGTAGACATATCATAGAGTGTCAAAATGCTTAGTCAATTCATGTACTCATCGAGAAGACCACACATGGATACAACTAAGAGAGTACTTAAGTATCTCAAAGGTACAATTAATGAAGGTATATTCTATCCTTACTCTTCAGATTTGGATATCAAAATCTATTCAGATGCAAATTGGGCAGGAGCAAAGGATGATAGAAGAAGTACTTCTAGCGATTAGCATTTGTAGGTTCAAAGCTAGAGTCATGGAGTTCTGGATAAGGTCTTGTGCGCATAGAATGTGCAAATAATTTCACCTATATGTAGTTATCTCTCGCAACTTACCCAATTTATTTCTCCCTGAAGCCACAATTTCTCCTTGTTTCTTTATATCCTTCCAGCCTTTTTAAACTTATGCTTCAGTTAGACTTCACTTTTCCTCCCTGTTTCTCTCAATCCTCTCCCCTCTTGTAAGGTTCTCTCTTTGTCTCTCTATTTTGCTCAGCCCAAGTTCTCTTCTCACTTCCTTTGTTCCCTTCTCTCAACCCTTCTCTTTTTTCTTTTAGCAAAGAATCAAAATTAAGTGGCCAAATAGCATACATGGGCATGTTTGCTGCCAGAATCAACAAGGGAAACATATAGTGAGGCACATAATCAACTTTTTACATGGAAACTCGGCTCACACATTAATGGTGAAGAAAACAGGTTTGTACAGTTCACATAGAGTCTCTAATACCAATTCATGTTCATGCAGGCGATTGAGTTTGCATTCAAACTATAAAAGTTAAATTGGCACAATTTCAACCAGAGATGAGAAATTCGTCCCAACTGACCTATGGAGAGTTCAACTCAACGTCCTTGTGATAGTGAAGGAAGATATTAAATGCTGAAAGATCATTCTCTTTTCCTAAGATTCATCACAGATGAAAGGGGTTGTCCTATTATCCAATAGGAGTGCTACCTTCAAAGATATAAGTGTAAATTGTCGATTCAATGGCATACCCTTTTTACCTCCAAGAATATCTGACCAAAGAAATGAAAGATTCACTTCTAGGAGATTCCCAGTAGGTTCACTTTTTATTTTTGGACATCCTCTTCAATTCTAGACTGGCCTGTATTCACAAGATTTGGGGTCGATTCCTTCTATCGTTGGTTGATCATTCTCAGGTATGAAAACACCTTATCGACATAGTCATGCTTCCATTCACAAGGTCTTGGAATATCTGCGGGCCTCAAGATCATCAATCACCATCGGTTGTCAGCAGCCCCTTCATTTGCGACCTCTTTATCTTGTCCCTTTTTTATCGATCATGGTCTATTTCCCCCCTCGACTTGTCATGGGATGAAGAAAAGAATCAACAGGTCCAGCCCTTGCACCCACCTTTGACTTCCTCCTCGTCTAGCTTTGTATGCAGCCTTCCCTTTTAATCCATCGACTGCAGCTATCCTTACTTCATTAAAGATAGAGACACCCAAGTGAAAGAGCTCCCGGTTCTCCTTTCTACACACTTCTCTGTCGTCACTTGCAAGGACAAAAACAAAACCACCCCAAAAATAGTGGTGAAAAACAATGCCCTCTCTCCCTCCTATCTTCTTTGCCTTTGGTGTAACTTCAGTTCCCAAGGCTAAGAGATCATTGCTCCCACAAGCCTGTTGCAGCCTCAGGAAGTCTTCCTGTTGTTCCTATGACATTCACATCTGTTAGACAGTTCACTATTTTTTTTTCTTGAGCTTGGCTTGAGTCGATTTGCCTTTGCATAGGTTGAAATGATGGAGAGATTGATGTCCTTTAGTTGGAACCATTATGCTCAAAAAAGAAGCTCAGAAACTCATTCGTACTTCTCTGTGGAAGATGGATGTAGCAGAGGAGAGGCAAGAAGATGAAACAACAAAGAATCCTCTCTTTTCAAGTTGCTAGGCCACTTACTGCTCTCCCTATGGAACTGACAAGATGGTCACCTTTTTATTCCCTCCATGTGCTCCAGCACCATGATCTCGTTTATTTGCTAGCGCTAACCATCCCGAATTGAATTTTTTTAATACCATGATTTCTTTTCTGCAGCATGTCCATATCAATTCAGAACCACATATGCAATGAATTACATGGTTGTTCTCATCCCATCATCTACACATTCATATGAATGTATCCTTTCTGTCTTAAACATGCACACCAACCATGCTTCTATTTTCAGTCCATAATCTTTGACTTAAAACTCCTCCCCTTCCTTCCGGCAACACTCTCTTGAATCAAAAAACACGGAGATGCACGCAGTCCTTCAGATATGAGGACTTCATAAAACCTTTGAATAATCTATTTCTTGTTTCTGCAGTTGCAACAATGGATTTCAATCTCCAAGTTAGTCATGCCTAGATATGCTCAGCTTTTGAATTTGAGTGCCCAATTGCTATAAAAGTTACGATAGAAATATATTCTGTACATCTTCTTGCATAATCTTCAGCATTTGAATCCGAAGTTGTCAATTGGAAGAGGGTTATCTGCATCTTTATTCTCTTTTGACCATAGAAACAACACCTCTAAAAAATCCTCCATTTTTCCAGCGGTAGAGAATTCCTTCCTTCCCCAAAACAGACATGATCACTCTCCAATCTTTCCCTCCCAACCCCTTTGAGTAGAAAGGCAAGAGCACCGACACCCTTTTGCTCCTATGAACCTTCTCCCCTTCAAGGACAAAAATCCCTCGGCACCAAAAACATGAAGAACGCCTTTCTTCAGGGCTCTCTGACCTGCGCACTGCCTCCCTTCTCCTGCAATGTCTTCACAACAAAAAAGCTCCTCCTCAACACCTGCATGCAGTGCGAGAGACAAAAAACGACAGCCCCCTCTTCTCCCAGCCAAAAAAAATGAGCTGCCCCCTTCAATTGTTTCCCTCTTCTTCGGGACACCTGCACAAAAACCAAAAAAACAAAAAATGCCAGCTTCTCCAACAAAACCCCCCCAAGTTCACTAGTATGCTCGACCTAGAGAATGCTCAACATTTCACAATCAGGGCACTATATTACATGTACCGTGCTCATACTGAAAAGGTAGCCACCAACAAGCATATGTCTGTAGCACTTGACTTTGAACATGGGAAAGAACGGAGACCACCAAGACTGAATGGTTTGTCAGATTGGAAAGCACAAAATAGGTTGCTTCTCGATGCTGATCTCAGAAATGAAGAGATCGAACTGGCCTATTATGATAGATTAGTAGATTTTCCCTCTTATATTATGGTTCCCTTCAAGGCACTTATAAAACTGTTGTTGGGTGTTTTGAAGTCCCTTCAGGAAAGCATTTCGAAGATGAAAACGTTGAACACAAATCACCAGCTTCCACAAAGAGTCCTCTATTCTCTCTCTGAACTGCCTGATCCCTTCATCTGTTAATGTCTTCCCTCCTTTTTCTTTCTGCTGCTTGTGCAGACCTGCATGCCAAAAAGACAGAGAGACTGCTCCCGAGATCAGCACGCCTCCCCCCCCCCAAAAGCAGCTTGCTCTCCTCCAAACCCCTCCTCAATCTGCTGCCAACATCCTCGTACCTACACAGACACGAAAAAACCCCAAAACAAGAGAGAGAGAGAGAGAGAGAGAGAGAGAGAGAGAGAGAGAGAGAGAGAGAAAGAGAACAAATACTTTTTTCTTTTTTCTTTTCCCACAAACCCACTCCCCCTGACCCTCTAACACACCACTCCCCCATTCATGCACGTATCATTTTTTCTTTTTTTCTCTTTTGTTTTGTTTTTTTTTCTTTTTTTTTCATGTTTCCATAAGGAATCCAAATGGACATACAAAAAAATGCACTCAATTTCACACCCACATATACAAAGATACATAAAAGCATTCTCGAATCATGTTCCCATGCATATGACAATGGAAACATGCACCAATGTCAATTCATGCAGACCTGAGTAGAGGAATGTGTACTTAGAGGCAAGCTTCTTGTTGATGAACATATAACTAAATTCGCTAATGATAAAGAAGGATGTAAACAATGCATTACAAGCATTCAAGAGACATCATTTAGAACCTCTCTCTCACTCTAGAGTGCATCATCTCTTTCTTCTAGCCTATTTGCTGCAACCATAACCACAAGATGGTCATCCTCATTACCTCATGCTTCATCGAATTGTACCATAAACTCACTTCAAGCACCAATTTGCATCATGCTCATTACTGCTTCTTGTAGACATAATGTTGTCTATCTCATTAATAAAATACTACAGAGGGTTGCCTTGCCCTACCAACTTTGAAAAGTGTTCTCATCACTTTATCTCCCTCACATTACCTGACACCAAATACCTTTACCTTCTTTATGTCACCACATTCGATTAAATTTACCGCTGTTGAGCAACATCTCTCCTTGCAAAACACCTGGAATCAACATGTAATCTGCAAAATGAAATGCATCAGTGCACAAAAAATCAATAATTTTATGAGCTAACAAGTTCCAAGAAACAACCTACAGTTTCTTTATCCTCAATTGAAGCAGAGTACAGAGGTTTGACCATAGCAACTTAAGAGGCAATATGGTTAAAATCATTGTATACAAATTTGGGACTTGTGAGTTCCAAACCTCACATATATGGAGATAATGTAAGTTCCATGCATCTAGCGGCAAACCCTATTTTCCATGAAAGAACCAAACACATAGAGGTTCATTACCACTTCATCAGGGAGAAGCTCATGGTAAAGGAGATTGAAATTTCTTATGTTCCCACTAAAAAGCAAGTAGTAGATGTGATGACGAACGCACTTGATGGAATAAAGCTTTATAGGTTCAAAGCTATGGCAGGTATTTAACCTATTAGAGAATGAAAACTCAAGCATACTTTAGCTTGAGGGGGATCTGTTGGAACATCAAGCTTACACTATGCTCGAGGCAGATTTGATCTACGTCAAAGGCTATTGCATCGAAAGAATATCCGTTGGAGAGTTCTTTTATTTATGCTCACTTATTGTACTTTTTTAAAAGATTTTTCATGGATCTTTTACCATTGTAAAAGCCTTGAACTTTACACATGTAAAAGTATAAAGAGAGATCCCAAATTCCACATATTTGTGGTGGTTGAGTTGCATTTAATCAAACAATCAATCACCTAAAAGTAGATCAAACTAGATCTTCACTTTTCCTAGATTGTAGAAAAGTGAATTGATTCCCTCCAGAAACCATTCCCACCTTAATTTGAATTCAAACTTCATTTGTAGAAGTTGTGGATCACTTCTAGAGGCTATATAAAGATTTGAAATCACTTATACAATACATGGAAGCAATATATATACACTTGTGACCATCATTGTCTTGCTCCTTCAATTCTCTGCATCATCTTCTTTGCCAATAGTAATCTTGCAGAGGCTGCTGCTCTCTCTCCAGAGCTCCACATTTGATGCGAGATGGCTCATTGGAAAGTTATTAGTTTTTATTTTATGCTTATAAATTTTACATAGAATTTAGTACAAAAGAGTGGGAGAAATCTTCGTGTTTTTGTCTCGGGGTCAATCTCTACAGATTTCTGAAAAATAGGAGGTACCAATGTTGAGTGTCTGATTCATTCCTATAGAATATTTTGCTTATTCCTTATACTTTTTTGCATTACATACACTCAATGATATGTGTATCACTCCCATAAAAGGATTGTTTCTAATTGTAATCACCCTTGTCGCTATGGGCATTTGAAGTTCATTGTCTCTTCCATATATAGTAAGTTTTTTGAGCTAGTCGACATGCGAACCTATCTGTTTTTTATCGACTCCTTCTCCTTGATGCTCCAAAGTACATAGTGCATTTATTTGCACCTATCACATGCCTATAAGGTCTATTTGAGTCTCCATAAGCTCAAGGGTTGGTCTTATGCTGGTTGGTTGGACCAAACTTTATCGCTTTGAAACACACTTTTCTACCGCCTACAAGCTTCTCCAAGTTCTTTCACCACTTGGTGAATGTACAAAGATAAGTAACCTGTTATGGTTATAGGCATATATACAATCTGGGGGGGAAAAAACCTCCTAAAGAGGAAAACAAGTGTCCCGACAGTCCTAAGTGTATTTACACACATCACTACCGAAATATATAAATAAAGTATTCCTCATACGAAAAGTAGTGAAGGTTTTACAATTCTCATCTTCCCTTAAAAGAGATCATCATCATCAATGCTTAGATCCCAATGCATCATTATGATCCTTAACCTTCATAATTTATTCATTGATGTTTCTATTTTTATTCTTAAGGTTTTTAATTTTACTTTTATTTAATGAAATCCTCTTGGCGTTTGTAAATGTTTGTGTTTAGGTATTATATAGGAAATATCATTCTATTATGTTATGAAAGGATAAAGGTGACCTCTTATCCCTTATGATTCCACTTTTGGAAATCCTTTATTTAGTTATTAAAAGAGTTATCTACTAATCTTGTCCTTAGATTGTTCACACTAATAAAATACCCCAACCCTTTCCCATGAGAAAACTTGATACCCTTAAACTCCATCCATGATAGTTTCTCTTACTGAGATATTCTATCTATGAACTACATGGCCTCCTTTTGATTTTTTTGTCTCCATGGTTGAACTCCTCAATCACCATAAGTGAGGTGAGTTTCTTGAAAGCAGGTAATGAGTCCATTACATACATAGAGGTTATCAATGCCTTCCATTTATCATCTTCCCTAAGCCCATTAAGTGTGTGGGCAACTAGCTCATCATAATATAGGATACATCCTATTGAGCCAAGTGCATCAAAAATCTCTTTTACTTTGAGTATGAAGTCATTGATGCTATGATTTGAGTACTTCCTAAGTTTGTTAAGCTCATTCTCGAGTTGGATTTTCATAGCCTTTGTAGAGGTAGAGTACATCTGTTCAAATATTCATAAACCTTCTTAGATGTATATAGGTCTTGGATATGACCAATCATGGAGTTGCATATGTGTTGATATAGAATAGAGATAATTCTTCTATCCCTTTCTTCCTAGTCTCTAGTGGATCTTCTTTGATTTTTTTAGTAGGTGTATGTGGATCTATGTATGGCTTCACCTCAATACCATTAACGGACCCCCATAGACTCTTTCCCGTGAGGAACTTAGAGATTCTAAACTTCCAAAGTTGGTACTTACTATTTTCATGGTTCTTAATCTGAGTGTTATAATATCCCATTGTGTATGAGGCTATCTCATGGCTCCTAGTCCCTCTTTGGATTGTGATACATAGAAGGAAGAAGCATAAAGGCTTTGTTGATATTATTCTCCCCAAGCTTAATGATACATGGAAGTTGTGTTGCACTTGTCAACAATGGAGGTGTAGATTCCTTAATGTGTGAGATTACCCTATTCCAATCAATCATTCGATGCTTCAATGATTGATCATACACAATGGAGTCACTATTGGAATGAGGTCTAAGAGGATTAATTATAATGGAGGCTTTTGTAGTTTTTGTGGTTGTGAGGAGGATCTTTCCCACTTGTTTATTAGATGTGTTCATGCAAGGAGGTTCCAGAAGCTCCTCTTACACATGTAGATTATGTCTCTTGATTATCGACAACCCTTATTGGGGGTTTTCTTCAGGATGGATCTTGCCATTTGGCACTAGTAGAGAGGGCATATTTCATGGAGCATTTGGTATAGATAAAATAAGAAGTTCTTCAATAGGGGCAAGAAAGACTTCCTGATCCCCCTCAAGGCAATTTTGACGCAAATATGAATAGAAGGCATCTATGCCATCCAAACTACCCTCCTTGATGACACATCCACTCAATGCAATTTTAAAGCATATAGGAATGGAAGGCATCTATGCCATCCAAGCTGCCCTCCTTGATGAGACATCCCTATCCGTCAAACCCACCCAGATAAATGGAGAGAACTGGTTCTGTCTTTGTACTACACACAGAGACTTCTGATGGATTTCTCTCTAGATTAAGTTGTAATGTTAGGTTGATGTGCCCGGATGTCTCTGCTATTATGAATGATGTACCTGTTGCTGGTGGAGTCTCCTCCTGCACTTTTTGTATTTTCCTACATTAATTTAATCCTCTTTTCTTGTTGTTCGCAAAAAAAAAGTATGTGGTAATGAAATGCGTTCACACACATCATAATTACGAGAATATGATAACATATTGCCTCTGATTAAGGGCACCCCAAATCCATGCTCGAAGCAAGGGAGTTGCTGAAGGTTTAAATATTACAAAGGAGCCTCCTGTTTCGGCGATCAGCCTAGAACGATGCTCACCCTCTTCTGAAGATGTTTGAGCAAGAAACAGCAGATATTTCGATGGCACAGATGATCTCAAAATCCAATCACGGAACCTTTCAATGACTTCATGTTTACGAGATACAGCAGAGCTGAAAAACAGTTGTTGGGTAGTTTCATGGTCGGAGGCATATCATTTGTCAAATCGTATGCTTTTTAGATTGCTCTGCACTGTGCTTCATATTTTACGACACGTTGATTCTGTACCTCGCGGAGGAGATCACATTCCATGCTTATTCGCTCGCCACGTACTGCAGGATCCGTCGGCACCAAAGACGACAGCACGACATGGAATGTGAAACTTGACGATGGCTCTACAGAGCTGAGGTTCAGCAGGCTATGTATGGAGCACACGCAAGTACGGAGTGATAGACAGTGCGAGCCATGGCTTTTCACAGCCTTCTGGAAAAGCAACCACAAAAGGAAAGGCGCAAGTCGCAACCATTCGTAAGTGCTCTGGACAGGCACAGAGAAGTCCTGTCTTCTTCATATGTGTCTGCGGCTTGCTAGCCAAGCTTGCGGTTGGCCTCGTTGATATCATCCGCATAAGAAACTGGTATAAATAGCTAATGCTTCTTGCATGGATACTTCAAGCTACGATGACTGAAGTCGATACAAGTCTATAGAGCGCAGCATTTGCAATCACATTCAAGTTCTCCTGAGAAATGCACAAGCTAGTGTCCTCCTAGGAGCGCACCTAAACAGCTATAGCTAGAAGGCAACCACCAAAGTTATCCGGATTTGCACTGTAATACTCTCAGATGCACTAACGGTTGTTTTAGCGATGGCAGTCTCCTGATATCGATATTCACTTGGGCAACAAGAGGTACTAGGACACACAAAAGGACTCTCACTTCAGGTGATACAATAGGTGTAAGCGGGAGGGATCAGCAACCTTCTGCCGCGACAGGCAGAGAGAAACTAATGGCGACAGCTTGGAAGATGGTCGGCAGAAAGCTGGGGATGGAGGGGCTACATGCTACGTTCGGCGCGAAGCCGGGATGGGAGCTCCAAGCGCTGTTCCCAGGCCGGACCGGGGGTGAAGGGTGCAACAATGGTCGGCACGGAATCGAGTACCCAGAGCTTTCCTCATTAGTATGGGCTGTTTGCGTGATCGTTGTCCTATTGTTGTTCCTGGCGGCCGCCACGAAGCTTGCTTTATACTATCATTCCCGTCAGAACAGCCGGCTGGATGACGGCGGCGATCGGGCTGCCTCATCGCTGGTAACAGGAAGACATGAACAGCGGATGCGGAGGCAGCAAACTACCTCTGAGCTTTCGAATCGCGTACTTGAAGAGCAGCTCCAACATCGATCGGACATACTTATTCTCTCCGGAGACGATCCGGTTGTGGATTCCAAAGTGCAGCCGGCGCCCCAACCTGTGAGTTCCTTCACTTGAATATCCCCTGATCGTCTGATGAAAGTTACAAATGTCATCACACAGCTTGAATCAACGATGATGTGCATATAATGTGCAATTCAAACCCACATTACTGATGAGTATATGCGATCAACTGCATTACTTCACTGTATAATCTTACTCGCACGACCCCCACACACACACACACACACACACACACAGAGTCGTTATAACTAAGTTTCTCCGTTTCTCATTCTCCCTCTACAGATGCCATATTTGGTGATCATGCCTGGCAACGAGACACCAACCTTTCTGGCATTCATTCTCGACTCTCCGAGTTCTGCATAAGAAGTTTTGATGATCGATGGGAAACCCGCAAAGGCATATAAAGCTGTGCCATCTCGGAGCAGTGTACGTAATTATTCTGCTAATCCAGTTTATTATGCTTGATTACTCAAGATCGATCTTCTCCGATTGTTCGCCTGTGCCAGCCTTCAAAGCTCGTGTTCCGAAAGAAACCAAGGTGCTGTGCAGGAAATCGACATCGCTCTCCCCATCTAAACTTCGCTATGTTTCGCATATCAGGAATTTGAGCTGTAGGATGTAGTCCATCTACTGTAGATCTTAGTGTTTAACTCAGCTTGAGGAGGCCACCCTGCCTCATACTTATGGTTGGTAGAGGAAGCAGTGGAGGGCGAATTCCGCCATCCCGCCTCAACCTCATGGAAGTAGAGGAAGTAGTGGAAGGTTTCCCAGTTAGCCAAGTGGACCTCAAACTTGGGCATAGAGTCTACCAGAAAGCGTTGACCTTTGATTGTTTGCCTTGCCCTTCATCTTTGAACGTGATCTTATATTGTCATCAATTTTATATATCATTTCAATATTTTAGGTCTTTTCCAAAGAAAGGTACATTTTTTGTATGATTTGGAAATATTGCCACAATTTGAGCTTTAAAAATAAATCTTGCTACCAGATGTGTATATAGTCTTACTAGATCGTGTGGTTGCAAAAGCCTTTTTCAAACCGCACCTTTCGTGGCACGTAAAGAAAAGTTATTTGAGCTAACGAAAAATTACCCTCAACACTTTTATGAAGATAAATGTGGCCCTCGTGGATAAATTGTTTGAATTAAATAAAAATTTAGTTTATGAAGAAAAATGTGGTCATCGTTGAACTCTTGTTCTATGGAAAATATGATTATAGAAAATGATGATGCTACTACATTTATGAAGACAAATGTGGTCATCATTTAACCTTGTTCCATGTGAAAAGAATATCATAGATAATAATAATGTTGTTCATATAGTTCGGTAGTGATGCATATGAACACACTTAGGGCCATCAAGGCACTTTTTTCCCTCTTCATGAGGTTTTCTCTATAGCTTGTATATACTCCTACAACCCTAACATATCACTTATCTTTCTACATTCACTTGGTACTACATTCAACATTATGTTGTTCTCCAGGCTTCTTCTTCTTCTTCTTCTTCTTCTTTATGTTGTTCATGTAACGAGGAAGGAGATAAGGAAGAGAGCTCACACACTCTCACAATCAAAGAGACGCACACACAAAGATTGAGGCAAGGAAGAATAATGTTCTTTTTCTTATTCTATTACATAAAAGGAATGTACAAGGATGACCTAAAAACAAAAAAAAACAAAACGTTCCATATATAAAGAAAAGTACATGAGAAAAATCCTAATGTTTTCAAATGAGTGAGCTGGCAAGAAACAAATGTGCCATCACTCTTGGTAGATAAATCTAGTAAAGCCCAATGAAGTAACCCTGACATATACCGGCTTGACCACTATACATGTCAAAAAAATAAAAAACTGATACATGTCATCCTGGATCATCACATGTTGAGATTGATATCTGAACATTCCCCCTCAAGCTCAATGTCATATCCTCTAATCCAAACATCTTCTGAAACTTCTTCAGCTTCTCTGATCCAAGAGCTTCAGTGAAAATATCAGCAACCTCCTCATCTGTTCTCACATAGAGAAGATCAATATCACCTACTAATACCCTCTCTCTGATGAAGTGATAATGTACCTCAATATGCTTTGTTTTAGCATGGGAAATAGGATTCTGTGCTAACTGTATGTTGCTAAGATTATTAAATAGATGGCGATAGGCTTTTGCACTTCCACACCTAAATTTGCAAGTAGCGTCTCTAACCATGATGCCTCACATGCTGCCATTGCAGCACCTCTATATTCAGTCTCTTTACTCGACAAAGAAAGAATGGGTTGCTTCTTACTGCTCCATGTCATAGCTGCACTCCCAAGTGAGAATAGAAAACCACTAGTAGATCTTCTATCTGGAATCCTATCAGTCCCATCTGCATCAGTGTATCCATGAACCTACAAATCTACACCTGCTTCATAAAACAATGCATAATCCAATGTAGCACTCACATAACATAGAGTGCTCCTCAAAGCATCCAAATATGGCTTCCTGGGAACTTGCATAAATGGACTTTCAAGTCCAATAGTGTAGCTTAGATCATGACTTGTAATTGTAAGATATATAAAGCTTCCCACAATTTTGTTGTACATAGTAGCATTTTCCAATGCTTCACCTAATGTAGTATCCAACTTCAAATTATGATCTAGTGGCATAGAAATTGGCTTACAATTAGGCATACCATACTTTTTTAGCATATTCAAGGCATATTACCTTTGTGACATCCATATAACTATTTCTATATGTACAAACTCAATTCCCAAGATGTTATGTAGCACACCAACATCTTTCATGTCAAATTCCTGCATAAGGAGTTGCTTTACCTCTTTAATGCTTGCTTCATTGTCACATCTGAAATCAAGTCATCAAGATAAATAGCCACAATTGTGATGCCATCATCACCTTTCATTGCATATAACGAATGATCTGCATTACACATAGAAAACCCAATGGTGGTTAAGTAATCAACAATCCTTGCATGACATGCATGAGGAGCTTGCTTAAGTCCATACAAAGCCTTTTGCAACCTGCAAACATATTCTGGGTGCATTGAATCTTCATATCCTTGTTGCTGGTCCATATATACTTCTTCCTATAACTCACCGTGTAGGAAAGCATTCTTCATATCCATCTGATGTAAAGTCCATCCTTTTGTTGTAGCTAATGCAAGAAGCATTCTGACAGTAGAAATCTATGCTGTAGGGCTAAACGTTTCCTCATAATCAATGCCATATGTGTGTGCATATCCTTTTGCTACCAATCATGCTTTCTACCTGCTTATGCTACCATCAGCATTATGTTTTACCTTGTAGACCCACTTGCAACCTATGGTTTTCTTTCCTTGCGGTGATGGAAGCAACTTCCATGTTTTGTTTTCGTAAAGTGCAGCCATCTCCTCATATATAGTCTTTTCCCAATTTGCATGTCCAATTGCATCTTTAAAACAAGAAGATTTAGCATCTTGTATTACCTTGGAGGCACAATGACGAGTCATATAACTATCATACGTCAATCGCTGCACTGAATTCTGCATTCTCCCAGATCTTCTTAGTCCTAGATCACTTCTCCTTGTATCATCTGCATGTGCCTTTCTTACTCCTGGAGTCTTCACAAAGGGCAATCCAAGTTCCTCATCAAGAATCTATTATGAACCGCTTGAATCTCCATCAACATCTTCAAAACTTGAGTGTTTATCGAATTGACATGTTGCACATACCTTTTGCATCTCGACAACCTTGAAAATTGGTGGTCCATGGAGAATCTCCTTTGATTGCATCAATTTTGGCCTCTGCAAGTTTGCATGTCCAATCCATTTTCGCTAGATCTCTATATCAGCCATTTTGTTTCCTTTGGCAATCAATCGTCCACCCTCTTTGTACTCATCTACATATAACCCATAAGCATTGAACCTGACTTGTAATCCCTAGTCAACCATTTGTCCAATAGAAACCAGATTCTTTGTTATATTTGGAACATGCAGCACATCAACAATGTGTTTTACCTTCCCATCCTCCATAGATAGTGTTATATTTCCTATATGCTCGATAGGATGTGATGTGTCATCACCTGTTTCAACATATCCAAGATGGTAATTTTTGCAAACTACTAAACCATTCTACATGACTGTTCATGTGATTTGAAGCACCTGAATCAACATACCAGACATTACCATTTGATTTTAAAACATCGGTAGACATCATATTCATCGTATGATGTTGAACCATGAACAGATTCTCAAAATCATCTCCACTTGTGGATGCATATTTGTTTTATGTTATTTTGATTGTTCAACCTGCAATCATGTTCAAAGTGTCCTTGTTTACCACAATTCCAACATCCTTTATTGTCATTACTTGAATCATTTCTTTGGAAATTTATTACGACCTCTTTGGCTCCCCTTGCCATGATCCCTATGGGTGTGGAGTTAGTGAGTGTGTGAATGATGACCTTGTGCTGAGTTGGGAGGTAAGTTATTGTGAATTCTAAATGAATACTTAGGTAATGGATGAACTCAACATGCTCCTAATATTATACATTAATGTTATATGGTTGAATCAGGTGGTATTTTACAAGGTTTGACTCTCCAAAATTCCCTTATGGAATTAGAAGTTTGGCTTTTCGTTCATACATGATGTTCGGTTACTTTACTTGAATTTGAGACTTTTTAGGTACCCATTTCAGTTGTGCTAGGAAATACTTTATGTGATGGTTTAGTTACATCAAATCTCCATGAATGCTTTTGGCGGGTGGGAATTAATGGTGATTGATTAGATACAAAGAGCCCATGTGTGTGGATCTCAGCTTGTAAGAAGGTCTTAGGCAATCAAATTTGTCCATGATTATGGTTAGCCTTGAATAGCCACTTTGGTACCCAAATATTGAGTATTATTTGTCATGAAGATATTTCTTGTTTTGTTACTTATCTCCCTTTGTCAACTGCTTCATCATTAAAGATTACGACACCAAGGGTTCAATCCAGTGCTCACCCTTTCATATCCATATCTCCTTCATGCCAATAATTGCTTTCCTCTTGGATTCCATCTGTCGCCTTGATACAATAGTCTTCTTGTATTGCTTTGCTTGCCTCTTTGATTGAACTACTATTGTTGCATTTGCCTTTGGAAAAGAAGGGAGATCCATTGTCCCTCAAGCATGTTCTTCCTTGGTTGAGTCCTTCAAGATCACATAGCTTTGGACACCTACAACATCTTTTTTTCTAAGATTAATCTTAGAAGAACTTCTTAGGTTTACGTTGAGTGCGCGATCATAGATCTAATCTTGACCCACAGTGAAAGACGCAATGAGGTCTTCATGATGGCAGCCTAGCACTTTGATTGTCATCAAGACATCTTGAACCAAGATGGGAAGTTCCACCTTGCCCATGCAAAAGGTTTCCACACCTAATGTTATGATGTAAGCCTCAATAGCACCAATGGATAAGTCCATGTTGATAGCAAGAATAGCATATAGCACTAGTTGCTACTCTTGCATCAATCAAAGCCCTAAATTTCTTGGCAATCGTGCCTTGTCCCATCTCTATCAAGATAAAGGCACGTCGATCAATGATGCAATGAAAGGAATTTCATTTATCCTGACAAATAGCCATGTGATAACGATGAGGTTCAGAATAGGAAGGATAATTTCCATTCCTAGGTTGGTACATGCCTTGTTTTTTTTTCTTTCATTATTCTATTACATTCTAAGGCTTCTACCTCTACTTCTTCCCTTATTCTTCTCTCTGCCTCCTTATGTTCCTTTTTTGTGTTCAGTCGTTTTAGCATATTTTCAATCAAAGGATCTTGATAGAGCTTGACTTGACATCCACTGATATAGTTTGGCAACACACTCCCTTCTAAAGTAGCTAAATGGATGGATCCACTAGTAGATATCCTATTGATTATCATAGGTCCATAGCCACACTTTTCTAATTTACATGCATGTTGCTTCAATGTGTATACCAACACTAAATCTCCAGCTTTTAATCCTTTTTCTCTCACATGGATGTCAAAATTGATCGTGTAGAAGATTCCAAGCTTGGGGATATAACCTTGTACAACAAGAGAGCTCAAGGAGAAGAGGCCTTAGAGAAATTTGTAGACGAGGCTTGGATTATGAAAACTATAGGAAGTCATGGGTAGCATGTAGGTCACAAAAAAATGGCACAAATGAAGGGAGGAGCTTAAATAGGTCTCTAAGTTGAGTTGATTGTTAGTTCCATGTGGCATCCTTTAATTGGTCCACTACCATTGGAAATCTCAACGTACAATTCTAGATGTCAACTTTTTACTGGTCCACATCATTTCACCATTTAGATTTTTTAGTTTGATTTTGCCATGTATCACATGTGTATTTTTCCACATAATGTGACCGTTTCTTTCCTCTCTTCCCCTATAAATATCAATTGCGTTGGTCTTTTCTTATTTTCAACCTTCAAGAAATTTTTTCCTCCATAGCAAAGCACTCTAATCTCGAACCCTATACATGATTGATTCAAGTGATTATGCTAGTTTGACCCTCTTTGACTGCTTCTATTCACTTGTATCAGTTGTTTATTGAGATGGAAGAGAAGAATGTGATTCTTAGTGTTTCTCCATTTGAGAAACGTCTAGATTTTATGGTTCAAGAGGGATTGAGGGTGAATCATTTTCCAGATGGAATGAGAATCGTTCATCCCACCTTTAACTTTGAAGCACTTGTGGGGAAAGCCAACGCATTTCTTATGGATGAATGGGAGGCCTTCATGAGAATAGTAAATGGACAAGAAGTTATAATCTCTAGAAAAACTTATATCCACCCAATCATTTTTGGGAAGGATCCTTTGGATAGGGACAAAATCACTCAAAAATGTAGGAATATTTCCCCTTGCCAGGCAGGATAGAACTTTGCCTAGAACATAAAAACAATTGTTGTTTACTACCCTTGAACATAGGGTTTTCGATTTGGCTTGATCATATCTTGATTGAGAAGAATGAAGAAAAGCACCATTATGAAGAGAAAGGGGCATCCCTAGAGCTCTCTCTCGAGAAATATTTAGAAATTCAAGTCAAGGAGATTGTTGAAGAGATAAACCTCCAAGCAGAAGAAGAAGAAGAAGAAGAGGTTAGAAACTTTGATGTCGCTACTTTTAAAGCAGAGACTACCATAAGAGAGCTAGCAGAACATGTAAAAATTTCTAATAAATCACTCCTTCTCCAAAATCTCTGATATTATGTTATCTCTAGGAAGAATTTTGTTTCTCTGTATTGCATTCAAGAGCTCTTCAATATTAGAGAAGACTATTGCCTTGCTGCTATAGCTGAATCAGAAGAAGTTGCAAGGAGGTTTATAAATGAGAAGGACGAAAGTAAAGAGGAATTTTTGAGCTTGGACTTATCCTTGTCAAATAATGAATCCAAAGACTTGTCCAAAGCTCTTTCATGCTTGTATGAAAGAGTACTTTAAGAG
Organism: Ceratopteris richardii; assembly: GCA_020310875.1. Lineage (NCBI taxonomy): Eukaryota > Viridiplantae > Streptophyta > Polypodiopsida > Polypodiales > Pteridaceae > Ceratopteris > Ceratopteris richardii. The sequence continues at coordinate 98,545,958 of CM035414.1, read as the reverse complement.
AAGCCAACCCTTGTAGATGAAGATTTAGACGAGCGGCAAAAAAATCTAGGGATTTACTCATTTGGACGAGGATATTCATTTGTGAAGTAAATATAATGAGATGTTTATCTCAAAGCACAACAAATAAATAAAACTAATGGTGGAGTAGTTAATTTCTTTGAAACTCACGAAGTAGTAAGTTATGTCTTTGGCACTCCATGTCTCTATGATGGTTTCTATAAGCTTTGTGATTGACCTTCTGAATTCAATCACATAGGTATTAGATGTTACTTTTTGCCTCATGATCTTCAAAAGTTTATCTAGTGTGACCCACACCTCAATTCTTTTTTGTGCTATTTTTGGATTTTTTTTTAATTTGTCGTAACCTTGCTAAATTGTTTTGAACAATTCCACGTTGCAATTAGTTGTTTTCCATCACTGTTGTTGAAGAATCTTCTTGCTTTTGCACCTCCCATTGAAACATCCTATAATACATCACCTGTATTTTGTGAAAGATTTGGATCTTTTCTTAGATAAACATCACCACCATGAAGTCCCATTTCTAAAAGTAGATATTCACATTTTTTATGCATTCATCTGCAAGAGTTGTAGGCTTGATGGAATATGGAATATCCAAGTGAAGATGGACTAACTTGTCAATGATCATTAGCTTTGCATGTAGTGTACATGTGTACATTAATCACTTCTATTGGAAGTATGGGATCCCAAATCATGGTAGAAGATGAGTAATTATGTAGATTAACATTTTGTCTGGAAGGATCTTCCTCAGCGTCAGTTCTAGCTATCCATCCTCTTGTACCTAGACTTTGCATGCAGTACAAACAAGGGTACTTACAATTTGCGTCCCTGCTTATACCAAACATGCATTTTAGAGTCTTTAAGTCTCCACTCAAATGTAAATAAGTTTTAAAGCTTCCGTAGTGGTTAACATTCAACAATTCTCCTCAGTGATGCCTTTGGATAACATTTGGAATGTGTGTCTATAAGAATAACCATTTAATTGTTTTATGATTCTCAGATGGAACTTGAGCACATCAAACCCACCATAACTCCATTTCTTATTGTACTTTCAGAGATGGAGTATCCAATCTCCCAAGGCTATAGTCCAAAGCTCTATTCATTACTGAAATACTTATTCTCTCCATCTTTTGATGTTTTTTAATTTCAGCTTCATCAAGTTTTATTACAAATTTCAAAAGGCCATAACATTCATGTTCCTTTATATCATACAACTTAACCATGTATGTCTGAAGTCTTACAATTTCTATCCAAATATTCTTAAACGAATTGTAAGTGAAATTTAAAGTTTGTTTTCCTACCACATAAGGCATATTACCATGAATATGTTTATAATACCCAAATATAGATGTAATTTTCTTATTCAAGCTGAGCCGATACTTTCCTACATGATGAGGTTTAGGAAATCCAAAGTGTTTTACTTTATTAAATTTAAGAAATTCACACCAGACTTTTGAAATTGCTCTATAACCATTTATATTCACTTCAACTCCATCATAAAAATCCTTGATTTGAGATGGTTCTAGAAACAAATTCATTTCTTTCATGAGTTTCTAAAAAATAAACCATTTCAAACATACATTTTCATTTAGTTTTAATAGTTTCAAAACATTATTTTGACTCATAATTTCATGACAAAAATGAGCGCACCCAAAATTGCTCAACATGTTTAAACCTAGCACATTTGTTACATGATCTCTTACAATTTTCATTCTCTTTTTCTTCTAGCTAGATTTTTCAATCAAATCTAAAAAAGTTTTTTACTCATTTTGACTGCATTCTCAATCCTAAAAGAGTTTCTTTCATTGTTTGAAAGCTTCTAACTAAGAAGAATAATGTGACAACCTTGTTTCTAGATGCCTCTGATGCAAGTCTCTCTTATGTAGTACATTTTGCAGATAGTTTATGTATTGCATATAGTTCTTTGAAAACTCACAGAGCTTTGAACAATAGCCACATAAACCATCATTAAGATCTCCTACAAATCTAATCAAATCATGAAGATTATGAAAAGATGGACACTCTCTAACTTGTGGATCAATTGGATAAACAAGACCTTCTACCCATATATCAATATGTTTTTTGCCTTCTTTGCGCAATCCATCAACTTCAAAAGGTTGAAGAGCTCTTCGGAATACCTTTTCTGTTGTTGCATACTCATGATGAATGATTGCAATGCTAATATGGAACTTATCACACAGAGTTTGGTTGGATGAAAGTTCAGTGAGAGTGTTTGGATTAAGGTTCTCCATGCGAAAAATTGTTTAGAATTATGAGAAAGAGAGAATGAGGTCTGTTGTGAAGAGTAGAGTAAAAAAGTCTAGAACATCCTAAACACACATAATATAGGTCGAAGAACAAGAGGGAGACTTGAAATTTAGTGAATGCCCGATGAGCAAAAACTTTGAGGCATATCACTTTTCATGATTATCACACAAAATTTCTCTCTCTTCCAAAACTAATATATTTGCATAAGATAGGTTTTAAATGAACCTACACATAGTTTTTTGCAACAACTTGAAAACATAATCTAGATTAAGCACAACTAATTGGAATCCTTACATGGCCCTTTTTTTGTTGTTTTTTGCCTTAATGTGGTAGAATCAAATGGCAAGGTATCCAAATACAAAAGAGATACAATATAAAATGGAAATAAATTGGAAACGGAGTGCCTCCTAGATACAAAATGGAGATGCACTCATGTAGATACAAATGTAAATGATGTTGGAGCAATCATGTCATCAACACTTTCAACTCAATCAGACCTTTGTGCTTCATGCAATCACCAAAAAACTGAGAGGTGGGAAACACCTACTCTCAGTTCTACACATCCTACGCCTCACAAACACACACACACATAATGAAAAGAGATGGGGAAGGGGTAGACAACATGTAACAAGTCTCCTAATCTTGAATCACAATCCCACACAAAATAATAGACTTTGCCACAACAAGATATAAAGAAGAAAAACTGAGTATGTGTAGAACAAGAAGAGAGAGAATTTGATTATCTGTGTAGATTTTCACGTAGTTCTGATCTGCATTACAAAATCTATCAAATAGCTTCCATGTGAAGCCTCATCCACCTGACCATCCCCGAGCTGATCTCAATCCCAATCTCAATCACAATCACAATCTCAATCCCAATCTCAATCCCAATCTCAATCTCAATCGCAATTTCCAAAAGCCCAAAAAGATCGTGATCAATGTACCACCATCATCCTTCCTTATCTTTCAGTCCTCGTCTTTTTGGATCTCCCACTTTTGCTAGCGAACGGCCAATCATGCCGTCCTAGACATGCACTCTTAGAATCGGCATGCTCCAAGATAGTGTGTTTTTGCATGTCTCATGCAAGACTTCTAGACGACCCATGCATCTACTTTTCATGTCCACCTCAAGAATTGTACCTGCAAAAATAGAGGCGATCCCTGCAACACACTCACACACACACATGTCAATCACCCGAAATAACCCATATACCCATGTGTGTTTTCTAAATCTGCGAACATGAATAAGATGAATGAAGGCTTCTCTTTTTGTTTTAAGTGTTGGAAAACGGCACTTTTCCAAGCCCTGTTACTCAAAAATGGTGAGGAATTAGGTTAAGCTTGTGAGACAGAAAAATATTCAGTTCTTAAATTTGTACAATAGTGTTAGAGACACCTCAGGTCCAAATCTTCTTTCAGATATCACTTTTGGGTCCTACAAAATTGAAAATTCTAGAGAGAGATGAAAAAACATGAAAAATATCTTTGTTAACCTATCTTCATGGGACCAAATGAGACTTAAAACATAGGAACTACACAAAATGCAATCACGTAAAGTTTTTCCACTAAGAGTACTCTACCTTTCTCTCATACAACACTTTTTCAGATTCCTTCATCTTCATGCTCAAATTTAACACACAAATTTCATGCAATAACTTCCTAGACAGAGAATGTAAAAACTTATTGCTACAAAAATTTGCTGACATGATCATAATATCCTAAACATAAAACTCCATTATTACCTACACATCTTTTTTTTTTTTTGGGAAAATCAATATGGCATCTTACACAACACCTATAGGCATACATTGCCTCAAGCACACATACATGCTCAAGAAGATGAGGATACACAGATAAGAAGAAGTAAATTCTTAATTATGCAAATTAAGTTCTTCACAATGGCAAAAAATCTTTACAAAGGATTCACAAGTGACTTATATACATGTGCCCTAAATTTGGTCCTTTCACATAAGAGACCGGAACTTTTTCTATAAAACACTAAGTTCCTACTAATGTACAATCGTAATGTTACATTGTTGAGGGATCATTCATCTAGAGGACTCCTCTAGAGCAATTACAAAGCTAGTTGAGATTTTACAAGGGAATTTAGGAAAAGAAAATGGGACATTTTATTAAACATTTTGAGGCCTTTTTTTCTTTACTTCTTTTTTTCCCCCTCCTTGTCTTGAGTCCTCTTGATCCTTTGCAATAGTTTGCACATTGAATCATAGTATTAAGAGCACTTTCCACATCCAAAGATGCTATATGTACAATGGAAAATGTAGGGGATAATTGAAAGGGAACGGGAATTGTGGATGCAATGCTTGATGTTGTTGTGGGTGCAGGTGATGTTGGGTGAAGGGGCAATGGGAGAAGGGGGGTGGGGGAGGTGTTGTTGGTGGTGAAATATCCATAGGGTTAGATATGAAAGTACACGAAGGTTCTACCATGGATAGGGGGATGGTAGGTGTGGTGCTCAAGGTTTTAGTGAAAAGTGAAGATGACACAAATGGTTGAGAACCTTCTAAAGGGATAGCCACCATGAAACTGACAACGTTGTGTTAGAAACAGTTTCATATGCTTCAACACTCTTCAACTAGCAATGTTATCTTTATATCTTTAGAATATCCTAGAATAAATCACATTGGGAGATGTGACTAATGGAAAATCTTCTCATGCAACCCACCAAGGATCAAATCCTAATGGGTGTATGAACTAGTAGCAATAGAAGTTTTTTTTTTAAAGCAAGACATTGATGGTAGCGATGTTTTTGCGATGGATTTTTTGAGGAGCTTTTTCTGTTAGTGATGAATGTTGATCGTCACTTTTGTGAGTATGCTTTTCTGTAAGAGCTTTTTGAGCTTCAACAATAACTATATAAGCATGACATTAGCTTATTGTAAAGACATCTTCTCAACTCTACTCAATCAACTCAACGAGGAGAACTTGGAGGAGATCGAGGAGAAAGAGTTTCTACACTCTTGGAGGAGGTTTGCTCTACATCTTGAGACATTTGGAGGAGTTTGTCTCAGCTTACCATCAACATCAGTTGCTGAGTTATTGTGAGCAAGAAGTCTGCATCTATCCTTACTTCTTCATTCACTCATTTCTCATTTAGATAATTAGAATTCGGGTTTGCTATAAAATAGTTATAAAATGTTTATATTCTCACACACACTCTCTTCATACCTTTTAGGCACAAAATCTCTAGTATCTAGTTCCTATTTCTGTCTAGGTTTAGATATTGTCAGTTTGTATCAAATTCGCACATTGTAATTTGACATTGGAATATAAGATAGTGTAGATGAGCATAATAGCTTACTGTTACACTTTGAAGTATCTATTCTATTCTCTCTCTATCTCTCACTCATCATCTTTTGAGTATTAAGGTGTGCATGTTAAGGTTCATTTGTTGGAAGATCCTATAAACATGTGACTAATTGTTATTGATACCCAACCCACTTCCAACATTTGGTATCACAGCATAGTTGGCATACACCCTTAACAAGATGAGTGATTATAGACTTGAGAAGTAAGAGAAGCTTGAGGGCACATCTAACCATCCAATGTGGATTTTTATGATGATTAATCTTTTAGTAACAAAGGACTTGTGGAATATTGTCAATGGCACTTATCCAAGTCTAGGAAAAGTTAGAGAAGTTGTTGCTTCATCTTCTAGAAGAACTTATGTTCCTATTTCTACTCAATAGGAGGTTAAAGTCTTGCAAAACCTCTGGATAGGCTTGGTTGGAGTTGGATAATCGCTGAGAGAAACCTTGCTAGGAAAGCTCATCTAAGGAGACAGCTAGCCAACACAAGGATGAAAGTTGGTGAATCAGTTTAAACACATATTTTGAAGCTTAAAGACTTATGAGATCAGTTACTCAATGTTGGAGTCAATATTTCAAATGAAGAGATGGTAAATACATTTTTAAACTCACTTCCATCTACATATCTGTTGGAGAATTCCTCTCCTAATCGTAGTGGAAAGTGTAGAAGACCTTCTCAGGATCAAGACTCTTGCCAATAGCAGAACCTTCAAATGACAACTGGTACCAATTGAAATACTCAATGAACTTGAAACTTTGATCACTCAAACTAGACACCTAGAGCTTTCAAATGAGATATCAAACACTCAATTTGGAGTAGATTTGGGTTGGAAACTATTTGATTCAAAACAGACTACCTGTCCACTCAGTTAGGCTGAAAACTGGACTTCACTAAAACCTGAATAACTCATAGAGCATAAAGCATTTCATAAAACTGTTTTAGATAGAAAAAGTAATCAAGATAAGCTTTCCAACAAATGTTTAAACACTAAAATTGGATACATATATTGAGAGATATGACTCTCACAAGTAGACTACCCAAAAATGGGTGTGCAGCTGGACATACTCTATGAGAATAAACTGAACGAAATGACTCAAAACAAATGAAGTAGCTACAAGGGGGCTTCCATGCCTTCTTCCTCTATCCTTGAGTGTGCTCACTTGCCTCTTTTATAGCCAAGTGACCAAAAACTCTCATGATGAGTTTGAGAGCTCTTCTCCATCATTTCTCCACTACTTTGGACAGCCACTCCTCTTAGAGTTCAGTTTTTGGATTTGATTCTCTTTTGAATGATTCTCTTTTGGTCTCCACTACTTGCTGAAGTAAATTCTTCTAAATTTCATTTTTGTATTTTTCTTCTACTTGAAGAAAATCCTTTTTGCAAAAATATATACGAGCTTACTTCTTTATTTTTAACACTCCCCCTCAAGCTCACATGTGAGCTTGCACCTTCAGCCATATCCTGCAAGTTGATGTCGTCCTTGAACCTCTTGAGCTTAGAAGCATCTAGGGACTTTGTAAGCATGTCTGCAACCTGGTCATTAGTTCCAATGAACTTTATATCCACATCCTTGCTCAAAATCTTTTCTCGAACATAATGATAATGCACTTCTATGTGCTTGCTTCGTGCATGAAACATTGGATTGTTTTTCAAGTGAATGCTTGACATGTTGTCACCATAAATTGGAATGGTCTCCACCTACACATCAAGATCAGCCAAGAGCTTCTTAATCTAGATAGCTTCACAAGTTGCAAAGGCTAAACCTCTATATTCAGCTTCTCTAGATGATAGTGCAACAGTAGGTTGCTTCTTTGAGCTCCATGTGATAGGTTTGCTACCTATCATGAACACATAACCTGAAGTGGATCTTCTGTCTTCCTTCAAACCAGCCCAATCAGCATCACTGAAGCCTTTTACCTGCAATTCTTCATCATATCCATAAAACAGAGCATGATTGACTGTGTGCTTCACATATCTTAGCACTCGTTTGGCTTAATTTAAATGTTCACTTGTTGGAGCTTGCATAAATTGAGAAAGAACTCCAACAATATAACACAAATCTGGTCTTGTGATTGTAGCATAGATCAATGAACCTATAATACTCCTGTATGTAGTTACATCATGTAACTTCTCTCCATCATTTGAGCATAGCTTCACATTTGTGTACATAGGTTGAGTGAGTGGTTTGCATTCACTCATTCCAAATCTGAAAAGAACATCCAATATGTACTTTCTTTGCATTAAGTAAATGTCATCTTTCCCATAGACTATCTCAATGCCTAAAAAGTATTTTAGCTCACCAAGATCTGAAATTTTAAACTCCTTACCAAGTTTCCTTTTGATCTCTTGTATTCGTGTAACATTACTTCCTGTTATGATGAGATCATCAACGTATATGCAAATATATACTTGCTTGCCTTCTTCTTTCTTCATGTAGAGAGAGGGATCTGCATTACTTGGACTATACCCACACCTTGTGAGGTACTCGAACAATCTTTGATTCCAAGCACGTGGTGCTTGCTTCAGCCCATACAAAGCTTTCTTCAATCTACAAACAAAATTTGGATGCTTGTTGTCTTCAAATCCAATCGGTTGACTCATGTATACCTCTTCTTGAAGTTCACCATTGAGAAAAGCATTTTTTATGTCAAGTTTGTACAATGGCCATCTCCTTGCTGCAGTCACTGCAATCAAGGTTCTAATTATTCCCATCTTTGCAACCGGGCTGAAAGTTTCTTCATAATCGATGCCGTGAGTTTTCTAGAATCCTTTTGCTACTAGTCTAGCTTTATGCCTTGCTAGAGAACCATCAACATTTCTCTGTATTTTAAACACCCATTTATTTGGAACAATCTTCATACCTTCAGCCTTTGGAACTAGCTCCCATGTGTGATTGCCCTTGAGAGCTTTCATCTCTTCTTGCATAGCTTCTTGCCATTCTTTTTGTGTACATGCTTCTTCATATGCATCTAGTTCTTTGTCTTTGACCACCTGTGTCATATATGCAAAATGCTTTGCAACAAAACTATCATAGCTCAGCCTTTCAATTGGATACCTTGCTCTTGAAGACCTCCTTTCATTTCCTTTTGAACATTGCTTCTTCAACCGGTTCAACTTTACCTTCGGTGTGATCACCTCTTCATACTCTTCTTCACTTGCATTTGAATCACTATTTTGGGCAGCACTTTCAGCTTTAGACCTTTCATAAGCTGATGTTGGTGATGAGGAATGACTCCTTAGCCTCCCCTTCCATGTTGAGCTTTCTCCAAGTAATGTAGAAGATTCTGGACCTGACATTTGAGTGCTTGTTTGCTGAAATTCTTCTTGGACAACACCTCCATCATCTTTGCAATCTTCTTGAAGAATCTTCTCTTTCCCTTTGTCTCCAAACCATGGTCTTAACTCATCAAATACCACATCTCGTGAGACTCCTAGCTCCTTTGTCACCGGATTGTAGCACCTATATCCCTTTTGCTCTGATGAATATCCAATAAAAATACATTTTTCGGACTTTGCCTCCATCTTTGTCCTTAGTTCTTGAGGGACGTGAACATAACACACACATCCAAAAACTTTGAGATGTGTAAGGTCAAGCTTCTCACCGGAATAAACCTCCTCAGGAGTTAGATTATGCACTCCGGCCGTTGTGCACTTGTTCATCAAATAAACGGCCGTACTAGTTGCTTCAACCCAATAGTTTAGTGGCATCTTCATCTCGTTGAGCATGCATCTTGCAACTTCTGTGATATGTCGATTCTTCCTTTCAGCTATTCCATTTTGTTGAGGTGTGTACCTACATGTAAATTGTCTCTTGATGCCATTTTCATAAAGAAAATCTGAAAATTCTTTGGAGAAATATTCTCCTCCTCCATCGGACCTCAAGGTCTTTATGTAGCGTCCTGTTTCCTTTTCTATCTGTGCTTTAAATCTCTTGAACATGGAGAACACATCTGATTTTTGTTTTATGCAAAACATCCATACTTTCCTTGAATGATCATCAATAAAAGTGACAAAATATCTATTACCAGCCACTGATGGTTGTTGTGATGGTCCCCATACATTCGTGTGTATCAAGTCGAGGACATTCCTTGCCACATAGTTGCTTTTCTTGAATGGTTGTCGAGTTTGCTTTCCTAGTTGGCATGCTTCACAAAACTCATGTAGTTCGGCATCATTGAACCTTGGAAGACCTCTTACCACTTCATAGTTGCTCATGTGTTTGAGTTTGGGAATGTTGATATGTCCAAACCTTTTGTGCCACAAATCGATTTCAGCAATCCTCTTGTTTCCAAACTAATATACATCACCTTTCCATGCGGTTGTTGAATGTCCGAAGTGAACATCCTTCCTTCTTTCCTTCCTTGAGCAATGACCTTGAATCCTTCTTTTGGATTCTTTATAAAGCATCCTTTTTCATTGAAGATAACATGATATCCTTTATCTACCATTTGTCCTACTGAAATCAAATTCTTTGCAATAGTAGGAACATGAAGAACATCTGCCAATACCTTCTTGTCTCCAAGCTTGATATCTCCAACATGCTCAATTGCATGTTGAGTTTCATCGCCGGTCTCCACACATCCTTTTCCACTTGGAGCTTATAGCTTTGTGAACAAATCTCCTTGGCATGTCATATGGTTGCTGCAACCTGAATCTATGAACCATTTTTGGTCATCACTTCTCGAGTTGTTGTAGTCATGCTTCATGGCAAGCATGGTTTGCTTGTCTCCTTCACTTGATGTACTCGCATAGTTATTTTGGCTCCTTTGGTTGCCTCCATTCAGCCTTCCATTCTTTTTCCAACAATCATTTGCATAATGTCCTAGTTTACCACAATGATAACATGTTATACCTTTATGAGGATTGTATGAACCTCGACCTCTTCCTCTATTTCTTCCTCGACCTCTTCCATGTGTGTTTTCATTTGAGTTGTCCTTGTTGTCCTCCAAGTTGTGTTGGCTGAAATTTGTGTTGTTGTAGCTTCTTCCTCTTCCTCTCGAGCCTCCTCTTGAGTTCCTTCCTCTACCTCTTCCTGCATATATTATTTGACTATGGTTGTCCTTACCTTTGTTGCCTTCTCCTTGTTGAGCAACCTCTTCAGCCACAAGATTTGGTATAATCTCGTCGAATGTTGGTAGAGGATCTCTATAAAGGATGTTTGTGATGAGGGGCTTCCACTTTTCTTCACTTCTAAAGCCATTGAGGGCTGTTTGGACGATGTCTTCCTCTTCTATCTTGCATCCAACTGATGCTAGCTGATCTTGAAGCTCTTTGATCCTCAATGTATACTCACTAATGGTTTGGTTTGAGCTTTTCCTCATGTTGTTGAGCTCGTTCTTGAGTTGCATCCTTCGAGACCTTGTTGAGGTAGCATACACCTTCTCCAATGCTTCCCAAACTTCCTTGGATGTTTCTAAGCTTTGCACATGACCAATCATAGTGTTAGAAATAACTTGTGAGATGAGGAATATCACCCTTCGATTCCTCTCTTCCCAATCAGCAAATTGTCTCCTTTGTGCCGGAGTAATGTTGGGATCTTCAATGTCCACCGGTTGTGGATCGTCTCCACTAACTAGACTCCATAAACCTTTACCTTTAAGGTAATTTATCATTCTATACCTCCAAGATTGAAAATTAACTTTGTCTAACTCCTCAACTTGTTGTCCTAAATCAGCCATTGAAAACTTCCAAGATTGAAGTTTACCTCAAGTATGTTGTGGCGCTCTTTCTTGACTTCACGAAGCTCCCCCTTGATTTGTAGCTTCTCCTTTGCTTCAATTCAGTTCCAATGCTTTGAATCTTCAAACTCCAATGCTCTGATACCAATTGTTGGAGAATTCCTCTCTTAATCGCAACGGAAAGTGTAGAAGACCTTCTCAGGATCAAGACTCTTGCCAACAGCAGAACCTTCAAATGAAAACTCGTACCAATTGAAATATCCAATGGACTTGGAACTTTGGTCACTCAAACTAAACACCTAGAGCTTTCAAATGAGATATCAAACACTCAATTTGAAGTAGATTTGGGTTGGCAACTATTTGATTCAAAACAGACTACCTGTCCACTCAGCTAGGTTGAAAATTGGACTTCACTAAAACCTGAATAACTCAAAGAGCATAAAGAATTTCATAAAATTATCTTAGAAAGAGGAAGTACTCAAGATAAGCTTTCCAATGAATGTTTAAACACTAAAATTGGATACATATATTGAGAGATACGACTCTCACAAATAGACTACCCAAAAATGGGTGTGCGGCTGGACATACTCTATGAGAGTAAACTGAACGAAATGACTCAAAAAAAATGAAGTAGCTACAAGGGGGCTTCCACGCCTTCTTCCTCTATCCTTGAGTGTGCTCCCTTGCCTCTTTTATAGCCAAGTAACCAAAAACTCTCATGATGAGTTTGAGAGCTCTTCTCCATCATTTCTCCACTACTTTGGACAGCCACTCCTCTTACAGTTCAGTTTTTGGATTTGATTCTCTTTTGGTCTCCACTACTTGCTGAAGTAAATGCTTCTAAATTTCATTTTTGTATTTTTCTTCTACTTGAAGAAAATCCTTTTTGCAAAAATATATACGAGCTTACTTGTTTATTTTTAACAATATCATGCTTTTATTACTTCTTTATCTCTCTCAACATGAGATAGAGACATTTTACTTGAAGAGCTATAGTTCTTGTTACTTCAAGATGAAGATCAACAAAAAGGAATAACATTGAGTCATAACAAATGAGAACTATGTCAATAAAAGAGAAACTTTATGCGCTAAAATAGTCTTGTTTGCATCTTTTTTCAAAAAACTTTATAGCAATATACAACGTTTTCTATGTTGGAGATAGACTTCTGCGGAAGCACGCGAACAGCACAAGGAAGAAGAAGAAGCTTGGAGCACAACACACAAGACTGAATGTATTACTAGAGAATGTACAAAGATAAATAGCCTATTAGGGCAATCCGCGTATATACAAGCCGGGGGAAAAAAACCTCCTAAAGAGGGAAAAAAGTGCCCCGGCGGTCCTAGAGTGTTCACACACATCACTACCTAAATATATCAACAAATCCCCCCTGGGAGTGATGCGGTGAACAAGGAGCTGGCACTCATGTATAAGGAAGTGCCAAGCTATGTGGAAATCACTCCACAAAAGGAAGTAAGCCCAAAGCTTTGCGGAAAGCTTCAAACTTCTCCCTAGGCAGAGCCTTCGTGAAAAGGTCTGCAATGTTCTCCTGCGTGGGCACATATGCCAAGTTGATCTCCCCAGCAGAGAACCTCTCCCTGACATAGTGATAATGCACCTCAATGTGCTTAGTGCGAGCATGGAACACAGGGTTCCTCGCAACTGCCAATGCGCTCTGACTGTCAGTGAAGATGGTGGTGGAAGAAGACTGGCCAACACCCAAATCAGCCATAAGGCGTCTGAGCCACACACACTCAACAGTCGCTGTGAAAGCTGCCCTATACTCAGCCTCACAACTGGAAGTGGCCACAGTAGGCTGCTTCTTGCTCAACCAAGATATACATGAGCTACCAAGCATGAAGCAAAAACCACTGGTGGACACACGAGTGTCATAGCAACCAGCCCAATCTGAGTCAGAAAAAGCATGCAAATCTAGCGGTAGTGATCCCCCCTTGGGATAAAACAACCCAAGTAGCCGAGTACCACTCAAGTAGCGAAAGATGCGCTTAACCGCTTTCCAATGCGTGACTCCTGGGCAATGCATAAACCTGCTCATCTGTGAGACAGCAAACTGAATATCTGGCCGAGTAATGCATAAGTAAATCAAGCATCCAACAGCCTGCTGATAGAGAACAGCATCAAATGCATCTCCAGCATCATGAAGACTCAATCGTAAACCTGTCTCCATAGGAGTGGCAATAGGCTTACAGTCTTCAAGGCCAAAACGCTGCAATAATGTGTCAATATATTTCGTTTGACACAAAGCCATTCCACCATCAACATGCATAAAATGAATGCCCAAATAGTGATGCAAATGCCCCAAATCAGACATCTCAAATGAGGCATGCAAATCAGCCTTGAAATCAGCAATATGCTTCTCAAGAGGACCAGTGAGCAGCATGTCATCAACATAGACAACAATGATCAGAAGCACATCATTAGCACGCTTAATATATAAGGTGCTTTCAGTTGGACTGTTCTCAAAACCATGTGCAATTAGATAGGCATGTATTTTCTCATACCAAGCACGTGGTGCTTGCTTTAAACCATATAACACCTTCTTTAACCTGCACACCTGGTTTTCATGCCCTTTCTGCACAAAGCCACGGGGCTGAAAAACATACACTTCTTCATGCAAGTCACCATTCAGAAATGCTGTTTTAATGTCCAACTGATGTACATTCCAACCATGATGGGCTACAAGTGCACAAATGCTCCGAACAGTAGTCATACGGCATGTAGGTGCAAAGGTCTCATCAAAATCAATGCCTCTTTCCTACGCATAACCCTTTGCAACAAGCCTAGCCTTATACCTGTCAACTGTACCATCAGGTTTACGCTTCAGCTTGTATACCCACTTAGTGCCAATGGCCTTCTTGCCAGGAGGCAAGTCACATAAAGACCATGTACCATTCTTCATTATAGCATCATATTCAGATTGCATAGCAGCCATCCAATTTTCTGAATTTTGTGCTTCATCAAAAGAAACAGGCTCATTCTCATCACAGAGACTAGATGCAGCCATAGCATAGCAATCTAATGCAAAGGAGGTACTATGAGAGCCTGAACGAGTACGATATGACAAAGGTGCATCTAATTTGCTGTCACGCAAAGTCTGCACCAGCCATTTTGGCATAGTTTTTGCCTGTTCAATATCAGCTCTCTCATCAACAAGTGCATCATGTAAATCTGCATCAGAAATGGAATGATCTGCATCATCATATGAAACCTGCAAAGGCTGAGAAGTTGCCTCATTAGGACCAGCATTAGCCTGTCCACCTGTAAAAAGAGGCATCAAAGTATCATACATGTCTTTGGAGCTAACAGATGTCTCCTTAGTACATGAAAGCAATGGCTGAATAGCATCTTCCACAAAGACAACATCACGGCTAACCAGAATGCGTTTAGTCTGTGGATGATACAGACGATAGCCTTTACTTTCAGAACTGTACCCAACAAAAATACATTTTACTGCCTTATCATCCAATTTTCTGCGATGTTGTTCAGGCACTAATGCATATGCCAAACAGCCAAAAACACGCAGATGAGCAACAGATGGCTTGCGGTCATGCCAAGCCTCATATGGAGTGATAGACTGCAACGCTTTGGTGGGACACCTGTTCAGTACATATGCTGCACACATGACAGCCTCAAGCCAGAAACTATGTGGTAAAGCCTGACTTTTGACCATGCACCTCGCCATCTCCATGAGTGACCTGTTCTTTCGTTCAGCAACTCCATTCTGTTGAGGTGTATACGGCACTGTACACTGGTGTTTTATCCCACGTTCAGCCAGAAATGCATTAAAATCTGAAGACATATATTCCCCCCCTCGATCAGAACAGAGGGTGCCCATTTTACATGCTGACAGATTTTCAGCCAAAACCAAAAACTGTTTGAAGCACATGAACACTTCGGACTTTGCTTTGAGTGGATATACCCATGCATGCCTGGAAAAATCATCAATGAAAGTCACGAAGTAAAGGTAATTTCCAAAAGAGGGTGTCTGCATAGGACCACAGACATCACTATGTACAAGCTGCAATTTCTGCATAGCCCGAACTGAACCATCTTTTGGAAAGGAAGAACGCTGCATTTTGCCCAAAATACAGCCTTCACAAACATGTTTTCCAAGTGCCTCAAGTTTGGGCAAAGAGGACACCATTTCAGATTTCTGCAGGCGTAACAAACTAGCAACATTCAGATGACCAAATCGTGCATGCCAAAGCTTTGCATCTGACATAGCCTGAGAATCATGAACTGCACATGCCAAATCATTCACAGATCTTTCATAGTCTATGAGCTTATACAGCCCACGACATAAAATGCCAGAAGCAATAATCACATCGCCATTTGAGAGATCATGGACTGTACACCTGTCATCAACAAATTTCACAACCAAGCCAATCTTGGCTAATGCAGAAACTGATAATAGGTTCATTTTGATCCCTGGCACAAATAAAGCATCTGACAAAGTGAAATAACTACCATCAGCAGTAGTCAGAATGATCTTACCAACTCCCATAACAGGATAAGAGGAGTTATTGGCGCATGTGTCAGTATTCCCTGTAGGGGCAGGCTCGAGTGAAGAGAAGAAACTACGCTGCGAGGTAATATGTTTGGTCGCCCCACTGTCAAAATACCAAACATCTGAGTCTACTATAGACATGCACTGATCATGAGAAGATGGGTCAAAACTGTAGACAGTAGTAAACGCCCATTCTTCTTCCTGCACAAGATTTGCAGACTCTGTTTTTGGTGTAGAGGCCTCTGCAACAACCATTCCAGCCTCTTTCTTCTTTGCCTCTTTAGCAGCCAGTTTTGGACAGTTCTTTATAATATGATCATTTCCTTTACAGTACTTGCAGAACAATTTCTGCTTTTCTGATTTCTTTTCATCTTTATCCTGGTTCTTCAATTGTGCAGCATTTGCAGATTTCTGCTTACTAGTAGAAGAGCTCCATTTTCCTTTGCCCTTCTGACTAGCCAGGAAAGCTTGATCTGCAACACGCATAATGGACCTGTTCTGCCTGGACTGATCTTCCTGCAACAGAACAGAGACTAATTCCTCAAATGACAAGGCATTTGGATTGCCTTTGATCATCAACCAAAGAGTAGAGGCAAAACTCTGATATGAATCAGGAAGACCATTCAGAACGGTCTGCACAAGTGAGCTATCTGGTATAACCTCATCAGCAGAAATCAATTGTTCCTTCAGGTCTTTGATCTTTGTAAGAAAACTGTCCATAGAATCACCTTCATTCATGTGCTCACTCTCCAACTGTTTTCGGAGGTAAGCAACACGAGCCTCATTCCTAGCCTGGTACAAAGTGGTAAGTGTATCCCAAGCATCCTTTGCTGTTCTGCAAGAGCGAATGTGAGGAATAATGGCACGTTTGACAGACAAGGCTATCAATGCATGTGCCTGGGCATCTCTGCCATCCCAACGAATCTACTCTACAGTAGGTGCAACAGAAACAGCAGCACGAACAGGAATCTGCGGAATATCATCTTCGACACCATCTTCATCAGCTCCAACACCTGTATTTGCAGTACCTGTCGTTACAGGTGTAACAGGACGTCTTTCAACACCCTGCACAATGTTCCACAATCCTTTTGCAACCAGTACATGTCGCATCATATAAGCCCATAATGGGTAGTTGGTAACATCCAACTTATCCTCAACAGCCAACATACGGAATACATCACTGCTTTCAGCCATGGCCGGTGACTAAAATACCTTGATGCAGAAAATTGACTGTATCTCAAAAAGTTGAACAGAACTGCCCAGACGAGTTCTGCTAGACCTGTAGCAGACTTCGAGACGCTTAAACTGGCGAACAGAAACTGGTATATACCTTTGGCACAAAAGGACGAAATAGCCTGCACAAGCACTGCGATAGTGCGTTCGGAGGTCGAAACGAGCTCAGATCGCGATTTCGGCACCACAGAACGAAGCTGTTTTGATCTCGGAAACACCCTGAGTATGCTCACCAAATTTTGTGTGAATCTGAGACTGCAAACGGAGGAGTGTCGACGGCGCCCTAGAAGAAGCAACGACCTGCTCTGATACCAATTGTTGGAGATAGACTTCTGTGGAAGCACGCGAACAGCACAAGGAAGAAGAAGAAGCTTGGAGCACAACACACAAGACTGAATGTATTACTAGAGAATGTACAAAGATAAATAGCCTATTAGGGCAATCGGCGTATATACAAGCCGGGGGAAAAAAACCTCCTAAAGAGGGAAAAAAGTGCCCCGGCGGTCCTAGAGTGTTCACACACATCACTACCTAAATATATCAACATTCTTAACCCCCCCCCATTGAATATGCAAATTTTGGAAACTTTTTCAAAATTTTTACTACTTGAATGTAACCAATTTTTGGTAATTTAATAAAACCTTATCTAATAATTCCAAAATAGAAATATGCAATGGACCAAAAAAGACTTATTTTATGAGAAAATTGATTTATAATTGGATCAAACAAAAAGAAAATGAGCAAGAAAAGACTAAAATATGATCCTACTACTTTGATAGCATTTGAAATTTTTAGGAACAACAATTAATGGTGTTAGTGTGTATCTATGAATTAAAAAAAAATGTATTTGTATGAGATCATTTGCTATTTTATTAGTAGATTGAACTTGATTTTGTTTGGTGTGAATTGAATTGGTTGAGATTATAAATATTGAGTCTCTTTTTCATCCATAATCTTGATTAGTTTTTACATGCTCTAAGGCTAAAGCATAACTTTACTAAAAGTTTAGCAAAGATACTTTAGTCAAATATTCTAATGCATTGCATTTTCTTGGCCAATCTTTGGCCTTTGAAAATTTGTATTTCTCTCTTTCTCTCTCTCTCTCTCTCTCATTATCATGTTTCAAGTTAAAAATCAAGATAATGTATAATTTTTTTAGAGGAAATTCAATCTTAAATTTATGCTTTTATTAAGAAAAATATATTTGCTACTTTCGTTGAGAAAAAAGCCTAGTTTTTAGCTAGAAGTTGATGCTTAGCATCACATTCCTGCTGAAAATGAAGGGGAAAAAAATGAGGCTCTGTTCTTCATCGATGCAAAGTTAGAGAGTATGTGCCAAGGCTTTGATTATGGTTAAGATGATCACACCTCCTTCTGCATGTGCAAGGGAATCGGAGTGCAATAGTGAGGAAATCTACTCATCTAGTTAGGGAAGAGTTGAGGAAGATGAAGCTTGATGATCCATGTAGAACTCCTATTGCACTCCCTCATTATGGCTCGATGAGAGCATTTTGCAAGGGAGAAAAGGCGTGGAAGTGGGCCACAAAGGGAAAGGATGGTAAGTAAAGGACAGAGTGATAGAAAAGAGAGGAAAAGGGCAAAGGAGCCTACCTAGAACCTATGTTGTGAGTCGGTCATATGCAATTTGGAAAATCTTATTGCCTCTACAAGAGAGAGAGAGAGGAGGCTCAACAATCACCTATGTCTCAAGTTGTTCAATAGAAAAAAATAGTGGGTATTAGGCACTCATTTAGATGCCTCCAAGATCCAAAGAGTATGTCCACTCCTCTGATTCCCTCCTAGCACCTTCTATGTCCATATATCTATGGGATGGAAGCATAGGATTGTTGGAGCAAAGCAATCCCTAATTGGTGATTATGAAGAGCTTGAAGCAAGTTAGAAAACAAAATGAATCCAAAGAAGTCATTGAAGAAAGTGAAGAGATCTCAGAAATGTAGCTTGTATACATATGTACATTATAGATTAAAATTCTTGTACTATGAGTATAGATGATCATTGTAATGATAATGAGTAATGTAATAGATGTAGGATGAGTCTAGAATCATATATATACAAGTCAATAATGTAAAGAAATGGGAGCGAGAGTCATTATAAGAAAAGTGTTCATGTGATAGGTGTGTAGAGAGTTATCTCCATGAGTTAGCATCGAGTTTTTCTCTGATTTCTCTCAGCCTGATCAAGTGGATCACGAAATCTTTTGTACACATCTAATCTAGAAGCTAATCAAGCTATGTTCAAAGTTTCATGGTCTAATTCTTTCAGGTTGTGTGTATGATCAATAGGAATATGTATATGTAAAGTTTGCAGGTAGACCTCTCAGAGTCGCGCACTTTTTTGTGTCAATGTTTTTCTTGGATCTTAGTGCACAATGCAAAGTTTTTTATGAATGAGCATTCAAAATCTGATTTGGAAGGTAAGGAAGCTATGGCTAAAATCATTTAGCAAAACGGGACGGTGTTGTGAGAAATCAACCTTAGAAGTTGACTATGTCAAAGTCGTTTGTTCAAGAGGACAGTTTCTGACATACCTTTGATCTTAATGATCAAATCAGAGTTTTAATAATTCCTTTGAAGGTCTAATGGATGATAAGATTGCACAAAGGTAGCAACCAGATATTTGTATCATTAGATTGAAGAAATTTGAAGTTATGTGCAGGTAATGAAGTTCAATTCTGAAGCAGACTTCTTGAAGAAGAAGAAACTTCACTCAAAGAAGTGAAGGAAAGAGCATTTGAAGTCCTGACTGTTGCACACATTAGAGTCTCTTCAAATTGAAGGTGAACAAGATCAAAGTTTTGAAGAAAACCTGAAGAAGTGTGAAGATTGAGCTTGAAAAGATCTGAAGGACTAAAGCTTTACATTAAAGGTACAAAGTATATTCATTCATCCTAATATTTGTAGAAGACAAAGATCAAAGATGGGAGAAAGCTTGCAGATTGATAAGCTAGATAGGGAGAACTATTCTACTTGGTCCATGAGGATGGAGGCACACCTCATGAGCAAAGATGATGTCATTCATCACAAGAGAAGAAGAAAAGCCTGAGTTTGAAGATCCTAGTGTTCCAGTTAGGGAAGAGCTTGCAGATTTGAAGAATTGGATGAAGAAGGATGCTCAAGCTAGGAGCATCATTTACATGGTTGTAAATGATTATCTTCTACCTCATATTAGAGGATTAAAAAGTGCAGCATATGTGTAGAATGCTTTGGAAGAGCATTTTCAAAATACAACCAAGTCAAGGAAGTCATCCTTATGGGCTGAGTTCACAACCTTCAAGAAGAAGAGTTCACAATCAATTTCTGATTATGTGGCAAGAATGAAGGATATTGCAGATAGCTTGGGAGCAGTAGATGAAGATATTGAAGAGGATAAGTTGGTAAGACAAATACTTACATGTCTGAGAGGAGATGAGAAATGGAAACCTTTCATGTTGTCCATAGAATTATCATTAGATCACTTTACTCCGGATCTTAATCAATTGCTAGGACACATGCTAACTTTTGAGCAGGAAATTAAGGGAGATAATGATAGGAGTGCAAGTCAAGCTATTTACTCCAAGGATAAGAAAAAGAATGGCAAAGGAAAGCAGTCAATTGATGATGAAGGATCTTCAAGCCAAGTTAATTTCACAAGAGGGAAGATGAATTCAAGAGGTAATTGAAGAGGAGGTAAGAATAAAGATAATGTTAAAGCTTGTTGGATTTGTGGCAGAAAAAATCATTTGGCAAATGATTGTTGGTATAACAATCAAAATGGTGGAAGTCATAATCAGAGTTTCAATCAAAGAGGTAGAGGAGGCAGAAATCAAAGAGGTAACTTCAGAGGAAGAGGTGGTAGGACCTCATATGTTAGAGGAGGTGGAAGACATTTTCAATCTCAGTCCTACAATAAAAACTATTACAATTATGCATCAGATCAGAAGGATGACATGACTCTCATTTTGAATGCAATACATGAAGCAATAGGACAAGTTCAAAGGGTATTCTATATTGACTCAGGATGTAATAATCATCTGAGTGGCAATATATCATTGATGACTGAAATGGAAGCAAAGGTGAGTGGACATATAATCCAAACAGGAGATAACACCAAGCATAAAGTGGAAAGCATTGGATCAGAGAAGACAAAGAGTGGAAGCACACTCTTAAGCAAGGTACTTTATGTTCCTACTATTCCTAAAAACTTGATAAGTGTAAGACAAATTGTGGAGAAAGGATATGAATTCAGATTCACAAATGATGGTGCTTATGTGCAAGATGCAAATCAGGGATATAGAACTATTATTACAGGTCAAAAAGAAGGAAGGCTTTTTACTCTCAAGGTCCAAGGTAATGTGGGACATGCATTGTTTACTTATGGAAATCAAAAGATGTATGAGTTAGAACTATGGCATAAAAGGTTAGGTCATTTTAATGAGAGAGCCATAAAAGAAATGTCAAAGAATGATGTAGTGCTTGGATTGCCAAATGTTGAAGGTCAACATATGGTATACAAGTGTGAAGCTTTTCAATTAGGTAAAGCTCACAGAAGTTCATACAATAAACGAGGATACAAGTATTCAAATATGCTTGAGTTGGTTCATACAGATGTGAGGGGTCCTTCAAGGGAATATATCATAAATGGATCCAGATATTATGTGTTGTTTGTTGATGATGCAACAAGATGGATTACACTTTATGTAATCAAGGACAAGTATGAAGTGTTCAAGAAATTCAAACATTATCATGCTTATGCAGAAAGAATTACAGGACAAAAGCTCTAGAGGTTAAGATCAGATGGAGGGGGAGAATATTTTTCTAAAGAGTTTGTTGATTATTTGTGGAATGCAAGTATAAAAACAAAAGTAACTTGCAGGTACTCCCCTCAACAAAATGGAGTTGCAGAAAGAAGAAATAGAACTCTTGTAGAGTTTGCAAGATCAATGATGAAAGACATGAATTTTCCAAACTATTTATGGGCAAAAGCTATTAACACTGCAACATATCTTGTGAATAGGCTACCCTGCAAAGCTTTGGATGGTAGAACACCTTATGAAGCATGGTGGGGTAAGAAACCTACTCTTGATCATTGTAAGGTATTTGGATGTTTGGCATATGCTTATGTTCCTTCTCAATTAAGACATAAGCTAGAGCCCAAAGTAGAGAAGTATGTGTTTATTGGGTATGATATTAGACAAATGGGTTATAGATTGTGAATTCCATCTACAAAGCAATTTCTTGTTACAAAGGATGTTACATTTGATGAGCAAAGCACTTGGTATACAGATTCAACAAATGCTTATGCAGATGTTGAAGAAATACAAAGGAAAGGGCTGACAAAATTAAAGGTGTATGAAGAAGATATTGACGATGATGATTGTAAAAGTAAATTGCAGGGCAATGATGAAGATAGGCCAAGATTTGATGCAGAATCAAATGTGGCTGAGACTTCAAGAAGTGCAAAGGTCAGAAGATCTTTAAGAGAAAGAAAAGAACCTATCAAGTATAGCTATGATACATCTTTCTTAACAACAAAAGATTATGCTTATATTGTGAAGACAGAAGAAGATCCAACTACATATGAAGAAGCTAAAGGAAAGCAGAATTGGGAGAAGGCAATGCAAGAAGAGTATGATGCTCTACTTGAGAATGAGACATGGGAATTGGTGCCAAGACCAAAGAATCAGAAGGTAATTGGATGTAAGTGGGTGTATAAGACAAAGCGGTGTTCGCAAATGGTGAGGTGTCTAGATACAAAGCAAGACTTGTGGTTAAAGGTTATGCCCAAACTTATGGGGTAGATTATGATGAAACCTTTAGTCCAGTTGCTAAGATGTCTACAATTAGAACCTTAATTGCTATTGCTACTTGTAAAGGATGGAAGTTGTCACAATTAGATGTGAAGAATGCAATTTTGAATGGATATATTGTAGATGAGGTGTACATGGAGCAACTAGAAGGTTTCATGGATTCAATTTGATCAGATTATGTATGTAAGCTCAAGAGAGCTTTGTATGGTTTGAAGTAGGCCCCAAGAGCATGGAGTTATAGGCTTGTTAAGTTCTTGAATGAATGTGGATATCAAGCTTCAAAAGCAGATAGTAGCTTGCTAGTGAAGGCAAGTGAAGATGGGTTCATATATATGTGCATTATGTTGATAATATTATTGTCACAGGTACAGATGTTTAAGGAATCAAGGAGCTTAAGAGGCAAATAGAAAAGGAGTTTAAGATAAGTGATTTGGGATACTTGTCTTATCTCTTAGGAATGCAGATTGTGTATACTCAACATGGAGTATATGTTACACAAGAGAGATACTTGAAGAATATTTTGGTCAAGTTCAACATGGAAGATTTCAAGCCTTCAACCACACCATTGGAGGCAAATCATAAATTGAGCAGATATGGAGGAGAAGAATTTAATGACATGAAGAAATATCAGAGTTTGGTAGGTAGTTTGATCTATGCTAACTTGACAAGACCAGACCTATCATATGCAGTGGGTGTCTTATCAAAATTTATGCATTGTCCAAAGAAAACTCATTGACTTGCACCTCAAAGGGTACTCAAATATATCAAGGGAACCTTAAGTGAAGGTTTGTATTATGGTATTACTTCTGACACAAGAATCAAAGTGTTTAGTGATGCAGATTGGGAAGGTAATTCAGATGATAGAAGGTCTACTCATGGTTATCTTAGTTACATTGGGAATAAGTTAGTTTCTTGGTGCTCAAAGAAGCAACATACAGTTGCTTTGTCATCCACAGAAGCTGAGTATAAAGGAATGGTAGAGGTTGCAAAAGAAGTGATATGGTTCAAGACCTTATTGAAAAGTTTTGGAACTGATCAGAGTACTCCAATTATTTTTTGAGACAACATGAGTTCATTATATTTGGTAGCTAATCCTGTTTTTCATGCCAAGACTAAACTTATAGAGATTCAGTATCATTTCTTGAGAGAAAAGGTACTTGACAAAGAGATTGAAGTTTTGTATACACCAACAAAAGAACAAGTAGCAGATATGCTAACAAAAAGCTTAGATGGACCTAACCTACAGAAGTTCAAAGAGATGGCAAGAATAAAGAAGAATGGCATAATCACAATAAGTGATTGAGGGGGAGCTATTTGAGCAGAGCAATCCCTAATTGGTGATTATGAGGAACTTGAAGCAAGTTAGAAAACAGAATGAAGCCAAAGAAGTCATTGAAGAAAGTGAAGAGATCTTAGAAATGTAGCTTGTATACATATGTACATTACATATGAAAATTCTTGTACTATGAGTATAGATGATCATTAGAATGATAAGGAGTAATGTAATAGATGTGGGATGATTCTAGAATCATATTTATATAAGTCAATAATTTAAGGAA
This sequence comes from Ceratopteris richardii, assembly GCA_020310875.1. Lineage (NCBI taxonomy): Eukaryota > Viridiplantae > Streptophyta > Polypodiopsida > Polypodiales > Pteridaceae > Ceratopteris > Ceratopteris richardii. The sequence continues at coordinate 98,521,539 of CM035414.1, read as the reverse complement.
ATGGGAGAGAGAGAGTCATTAGAAGAAAAGTGTTCATGTGATAGATGTGTAGAGAGTTATCTCCATGAGTTAGCATCGAGTCTTTCTCTAATTTCTCTCAACCTGATCAAGTAGATCAGGAAATCTTTTGTACACATCTAATGTAGAAGCTAATCAAGATATGTTCAAAGTTTCATGGTCTGATTCCTTTCAGGTTGTGTGTATGATCAATAGGAACATGTATATGTAAAGTTTGCAGGTAGACCTCTCAGAGTGGCACACTTTTTTGTGTCAATGTTTTCCTTGGATCTTAGTGGAGAGTGTAAAGTTTTTTATAATTGAGAATTCAAAATCTAAGTTGGAAGGTAAGGAAGCTATGGCTAAAAGCATTTAGCAAGATGAGACTTGTGCTCTGAGAAATCAACCTTAGAAGTTGACTATGTCAAAGTCGCTTGTTCAAGAGGACAGTTTCTAACATGCCTTTGATCGTAATGATCAAATCAGATTTTTAATGATTCCTTTGATGGTCTAATGGATGATAAGATTGCACAAAGGTAGCACGGAGATATGTGTATCATTAGATTGAAGAAATTTGAAGTTATGTGCAGGTAATGAAGTAAAATTCTGAAGCAGACTTCTTGAAGAAGAAGAAACTTCACTTAGAGAAGTGATAGTGAATGTTTCTGTAAATCAAGGTAACATTTGTGTAAAGTTTGGTCTATGATTGACATATAACTGTTCTTAAATTAGTATAGATCAAGCCTTTGGAGATTAAGAGGTCCCCACAAGGAGGGAGCTCATCAATCATCAGCATGTGTGGATTGTGCGACTTGTAGGTGTCATAGATAGAGTATTTTCTCTCTTTTTATTGTGCATCCATGTTCCCCATTCCAACAATTCTCTTTCTGATTTCCATGCACCACAACTCGCTTACGGCACAGAACACATTCCAAAACTCACAATTCATTATGCTACTGAAAGATCTAGTATAAGCGCCAACAATCTTTGACTAATAAAGTGCACATGAGTGCTAGGAGTCTTCGAGTGCCAAGAGTCTTCGATTAATAGAATATGCATGCATAATATAGTAGGCATTTTCAACAAGAAAATGATGCCAGACATCGACTTCTTTCTAAAAAGTAAGCTTTTTGTTTAAAGAAATCAAATTTGTCTTTAAAAAGTGAGAACAAACTTATTATATTTTCTTGGCTTTTAACTTGAACCACGATAACGAGAGAGAGAGCGAGATGCAATTTTCAAAGGCCAAAGACTCATGGTAAGGAAAAAAGCAATGTGCTAGAAATATATTTTGGTTAAAATTTGTTGAATTTACACTCCGGCCTTAGAGCATGTAAAAACTAATACAATTTTCTCATAGACTATGCAAGGATGAACAATAGTACAACCTCATTTTTCTCTTAGACTTCTTGTTGATAAATGTTGCACACCACATTTTTTTCCTTTATCATCAAGAGAATGCATACATATTTTATGCATTTAATTCTTCCATAAAAGGGAGCAATTTCAACAAGAAGATGATGTAAAGCATCAAGTTCTTTTGAAAATACCTTTTTTGAGGAAAAAATGGATGCCATGCATCAACTTATTGGATAGATTTTTCATGCAACAACACGATTTTTCTAACAAGAAGTGTTAAAAATTGACATTGGAGAATCTTCCTATCTTCTATAAGATACAATATCATATAGGAGGCTTGTGGTCTGTTTCTCTTTCCATCATAAGGATTCTATGAGACATGACCTCTTGATCACATCTCTCTCTCTTGGCATGGGACTCCAAGGTAGTATGATCTTGATAACATTTTTGTTTTCTTGCAAATTTCCTTTCCCATGGCTCCTTTTATATTAAAAATATGATAAATTTGTTTGTTGCTTCCATCAATTGGAGGACCTTCAAGTCCTCACCCACATGTCATAGTCCTTATCAACATTGAAGAAATCCAAAAGTATTGATAGCGTCCCAGTCTTTGTTTGCTTGTCTTCTTCCCAAAACATAGTGTATTCAATTTAGGAAAACATTACATCCATATACAACCTTTTTCATTTCCATATCCATTTTTTTATTTTACATGTTTAAGTAGTAACTACAATATTATAATATTTTCTTCTTCTTTGGCACATCTTGCCATCATTGTTATAATGTCATAGATTTTTATCTTTCATTTGGATTATTTGATGATATGCATTTGAGGGATGGTGATCTCTCTCAATATGCACAATCAATTTAATCTCATCTATTTCATCTTTTACTCATTGAGTTGTTTTTGGCATAATCAGACATTATGATTTATATTGTCAAGAGAGAGTGTTCACTTCATACTTTAGGTATAGATAAATCAAATGTTCCTTGTATCATTCAGTGTTATTTTTTGCATAAGAGTCTCGACACATCATGGAAAAAGCTTCCTCCAATAATCATCTAGAGTTCTTAATAGTTCTGATTGGAACTCGTAGTGTTGAATATATCATGTTTTCATAACCAGAAATTTGAATGGAGACTGAAACAAAGTATCATGAAATAAAATCGTATGATTTTCACACCCTAATTAAAATGGATGTTCTTATATTTATAAAAAAATTGGAAACAGGCCATTCTTTCCTTGTTTTTAGCATATTTTTGTAATTTCTAAAAGAGAACATGTTTTTGTTCTCATTTGTTATGAATCACTGTTGAATGGAAGAATGATGAAGCCATATTATTGTCATCGAAGGGAAAGAAGAAGAAGAAGAATGAGAAGGAGAGTCAACAAGGAAAGTAAGTCTTCTAATCCTAAATTTTTCAATCTTTTTCCTAAGGCTTCCTCTACACCTAAAGAAAAGTCTTCAACAACATCTGATTCAAAGAAAGGAGTATGCCATTATTGTAAGAAACCAGGTCATTTCATTGTAGAATGCGAACCAAGAATTTTCAATAAGAAGAAGAAATCACCAGGTAATCGTGTTGAAGATGATCGAAAACCTAAACATTAGGGGAAAAAATGAGCACTGCATGGGCCTTGTAAGGATTCCTAATTTTTAGGGATCAAGCTTAATTCTATTCTTGTTTAAGGGGACAAAGTGCATTTAATAGGTCACTTTTTAGTAGGCTGGAGTAGGCTTCTTTTTAAGCTTTACTAGGCCTCTCTCTTTCTTCTTCTAGAGAGAGAGCAAGAGAATCTACTTTCCACATCATCAAACTCATGCATGTATTTGAATTAAAAAATGATTTTTTTTTTACGTCTCATTTTCAGTATATATTGACTCAAAAGGACCTATTTTTTAATATATATGTCAGAAGTCACTTTTGTGGACCCATTTTTTTAAGTTTCTTTTAGAAAAAGTATAATTTTCAAACTCCTTCCAAAAGTAAGTGCCACATCATCAAATCCGTGACTATGCTTCCCCCAAAAAATGACTTTTTTCAAATTTCATCATTTTCAGCCATACACAATAGAAAAATACATTTTAACCCATACACATACAAGAAAACACATTTTGTGAGCAAAACATATGCTTTAGAGTCCCTTCCAACCAGTTTTCCATCTTTCTTTTTGATATTGTTGGTCATTAGTAAAAATGGTGTTGACATCTATCACAAACTTCACAGTAGAACGTCCTCATGCTCCTGTATCAACAAGTATCCATGTTCGTGTACCTAGAGAGTTTGCTCCAAATACACAATGCAACAATGATGCCAATTCTCAAAATGAACGTCATGCAGTCGGAAAAAAAAGTATTGATTTTTGGACTCATGGTTCACTATATCCTCTTGATCCAATATCTTCTTACCATCCAACATTCCATAACCTCTCAATTTTACTTCAGTTCATTGGTGCAAGTGAAGCTGGACTATTAGGTTACTGCAAGCAATTATCTACACATTCACATGCTACTGCTAAGTATTGGTTCCAATAATATCAACTCCATCATATGAGGGTGGTCACTTTAGAAAGCACAATATCTTTACAAAAACAACTTGCAGCTTTTGAACACGATATGGAAGCAAAAGAAATCATAATTTCAAAGTTGAATGCCAATCTCCAGTAGCTGAAAGAGACTCCACTTAGTATGAGATATAGGAAAAGAGCATTATCATCCTTTGAAGCTCTTTCACTACGTGGTGGAGCACGCAAACGACGTATATATGCAACAAGGTAAGTGTTTGTTTTACTTTTATATGTTTTAATGAAGATTTGTAATGACACGGATTAAATCCCCACGGGTGCACGCAATGGCAATAATAGAAGTTTTTAAAAAAGCAAGCCAAGATGTTTGGAATCATTGAGAGGGTGGAACTGACAGTGCAAGGGTCTGAGTTTAACTTTGACTTTGTAGTGTTACGACTATCAGGGAAGCACTAGATTGTGCCCTCTGACTAGAATAGAAAAGATTTCAAAATTGCACTTTAGATTACAAGATCACTCACGTAGGAAATAATACAAGAATAAATAATTGATAGAAGAATTCCCACAACCCAGCAATGATGGGTATAGATAACTCAACTAGAGATGATGCAAAAGATCCCACAACCTGGGACCATAGGTATGAAGCAAGATCTCTTGATCACAAGAACTCCCTTCAGGGAGATGAATTAGATACAAGAGATAACTAGACAAGATCTCATACTATGAAATTACAAGAGGATAAGGCTAGCTGTCCAAGAACTAGACTAATCATGACTAGAACAAGGAACAAGACAAGAACTGGAATTGGAACTTCGAAACTACTTACTTGGTGATCATGACTCCTTCAGCTCCCAAGATTGGTACTGCCAAGACTGAGTATGTATGTGGCCAACCCCTCCTTATATAGGTTTTCAAGGGTGGTTCATCAAAGGCGGTTATGAATTGATGATGTCATCGATGATATCATCAATTTGAAACATGATCTCTCAATATCAAGATCAAGCAAGAAGATATTTGATCTTAGGATTTTGGCACGTTCCGGATGCAATGGTTTCTTGAAATTTTGTGCCAATCATGAGATATAGAAGTCACATGGAATCTGAGGTTTAGGATGATTTCCTTTATCCATGACATCACCTCCCTCTCAAACGACGAGTTCCACAAGGAGCAGTATGATCTCTTGTCTCGACTTCATTAGATTTTTCTTATGAAATTTTTGAACCTTAATTGGTGCTCTGTGAAGTTTCTCTACAGGTTCCCAAGTGCAATCACTAATCTCATACCCTTTCTAATGAACAAGGTACTCTATTCTTCCTCCGGATATTCTTGAATCTAGGATATGCTCAACTTCAAATTCTTCATTATCATCAATCTCGATAGGTGTTGAAGGAATAGGTCTCTCCTCTCTAAATGGTGAAATCTAATATGGTTCCAACATAGATACATGGAAAACGTGATGTATTCTCATGGTACTTGGTGATTGGAGCTTGAAAGTGACTGGATTAATCTTGGCCAAGATGGTGAATGGACTAAATCTCTGATGGTCTAGCTTTGCACAAGGCCTGGAAGTGTGCTAATTATTTCCAAGTAACCACACTTTATTCCCAATGTGATAGGATGGATTTTGAGCATGATGATGATCTACATAATACTTATATTGTTCTTAAGCTCTATGGATCTCTTCCTTGAGTTCTTTGTGAATATCCATGAGATATTGGGCCTTATCTTTGGCAGCCGGGTTCTTGACATGATTTGGGAGTTGTATATATATTCTTGGATGTTGTCTATATTTTGCAAAGAAGCAAGTGTGTATGAACACTATTGTTATAGGCAAGCTTTGCAAAGGGTAAAAGCTTAAACCAATCCTTTTGATGATAGGTGATGGTGCAACATAGATATTGTTCTAGGACTTGATTCACCCGTTTTGTTTGTCCATAAGTCTGTGGATGATTGTTTGTATATAGTTTAACTTGAACACAAAGGAATTTGCAAAGAGTGATCCAAAAGCTGGATATGAATTGCGGGCCTCAATCACTGACAATATCATCAGGAAATCCATGAAGCCTAAAGATGTATCTAAGAAAAAGTCTAGCTGTGGCTTCACCTTTGATTGCCTTGATAGTTGGAATAAAGTGTGCCATCTCTGTAAATCTATCCACTATAACAAGAATGGCATCATACTTATGCCACTTTGGTAGATTTGTGATGAAATCCATATATAATGAAACCCATGGCCTTCCTAGAATAGGTAAAGGTTGCAAGAGATCATGAGGTTTATGTTGCGCCTTAGATCTATTGCAAGTGTCATAGGTTCGGAAATATTATTTGACTTCCTTCCACATTTGAGGCCACCAAAAATCCCTTGGTATGAGTTCTATTGTTTTATTCACTCCAAAATGTCATGTTGCAACGTTGTCATGACGTTGTTGAAGTACTTGGATCTTGAGCTTTCTTGGAGGGACATACAATAGGTTCTTATAGAATAATAATCTATCCTTTTCCTAAAATTAATTTACTTCTTAGACTTTTCCTTCTTGGGTTTTCTGTTTAACATTACAAAACAATTCATCTTGTGGCAGAGCCTCATGGATCAAATGATTCAAGGCTAAATCTTCATGATGGCTTGAAGAGATAGTTGCTAGTTTGAGATGCTCAGGTTGGAGTAATACACTCTCTTGTTGATCAAAGACCTCCACATCTTTCTTTTATGCAAGGTAAGATTTTCTTGACAAGGCATCTGATTGACATTGCTTCCATACTGGATGGTATGTGATGACAAAGTCGAACTTGGATCAAAAGTTACTCCATCAAGATTGCCTTCTATTAAGGATGCGGGTGGGTTGTCATCCATATACATAGTAACTTTCTGAGCTTCTCCTTCTAGATGGTGATGCCAGGTATCAAATGCATCCACAATGGCAAGAAGTTCTTTATCATGGATTTCATAATTAATCTATGGAGGAGAAAATTTCATTGAATGGTATGCAACTAGATATAGGTATCCATCATCTCCATATTGGGATAGAATGGCCCCTAGGGCGAAGTTTTATGCATCTGTCTCTAGGAGGAAGGGCTTGCTAGATTTAGGATGAACTAGAATCGAAGTAGTGTTGAATGCTGGTTTCAAGGTCTGAAAGGCTTTTTTTGCTTCTTCAATCCATGAGAATTTTGAGTTTCCTATAAGCTTGGTAACAAGTGTCACTATCTTGAAGTAATGTCTGATGAATATCCTATAAAAATTGGCAAACCAGAAAACATTGTACATCTCGAAGAGATGAAGGTGGTTGCCAATCAAGAATTGTTCTGATCTTCTTAGGGTCCATAAAGATTCATTTCTATGATACAATGTACCCTAAAAACTCCACTTTTGTCTGATGGAAAGAGCACTTCTCCAATTTTGCATATAAACATTTTTCTCTTAGTTTCTCTAGGACTATGTTTATGTGATATTCCTCTAGATTTTTGGAGAATATCAAGATATCATCGAGATATATTACCACAAAGTCATCTAAATGCTCTCAAAAGATAGCATTCATGCATTTGTGAGACATGGCACGGTGACATATTCAAAATGCCCATACCTTGTTCGAAATGATGTCTTCCATTCGTCTCCTTCTCTGATCCTAATAAGATTGTAAGCTCCTCAAAGGTAAATCTTCGTGAAGAACTTTGCTTTTTTAAGGTGTTCCAAGAGCCCTGACATAAGCAGTAGAGAATATCTGTTTTTTATTGTGACTTTATTCAACCCATGATAGTCTACGCACATTCGGAGAGTAGTGTCCTTTACAACTAGGATAGGGGCTCCTATAGGAGACTTGGAGTGTTTGATAAACCCCTTGGCTAGATTCTCATCAATATTCTTGTGTAATTTTGTAAGTTCCTCTGGTGATAGTTTATAGATTGGTCTGAAAGGTGGTTATGCTCCCTCTTGAAGTTCTATGGCACAATCATGAGGTCTATGCTCTAGGAGGATATCTACATTCTTCTTTTCAAAAACATCTTCAAAACCTCGGTATTCGTTGAGTAGCTTCACTGAATTGTCTTTCTTGGGCTCTTGAGTTGATATGGCATAGATCATATATGTCAGTTCCTTGATGCATGTATGAAGGCTTTGGCTCCGACATATGTCGGGTTCTTCTGAATATCTCAATAGGTGATTTTATTCTTTTCCCAATTAATGTTTGGATTATGTTTCTTTAACCAGGGCATTCCAATTATAACTAGATTTATTGGACTTGATATTACGGTGAAACATATGTGGGAATCAGGGTAACCAAGGTGTACTCTTGATGGTGTGTTTTCCATGGTTATATTCCCATATGCTAGAGGTCATCCATCTACTACTTCATCTACTACTAGTTTGTTCTTCCAAGGTATTGGAATTCCATGTTTCTTAACCAATCCTTCATCGATGAAACATGAGGAGGCTCCTAAATCTACTAGGGCTATAAGGAAAAGGGTCTTCTTAGGCATGATTAACATGACACGGGCAAGACATGTTCCTATGGGTGTAGCTAGAATTATGAGACCCTTTCTTATATCATTGTCCGGCTGCACGGTCTCTTTTACAACTAGACTTCCTCGTTCCCTTGCTCTACAAGGATGGTTGCGACTCTGGAGTTTGTTCTCTTGTTGGGACTGTTGGTGCAAACCAATCACCAATTGAAGATTTGAAGACAAAGAATGGAGATTAGAACAATTCTTGAAGCAAAGAAGGTGGACATATTCACAGGATGAATGATTTGTACACATATGTACATTAGTGAAGACATAGATTACTTAGAGTTTTGAATAGTCATAAACTTGTACATATTTGCCTATAAATACTTTGGAAAAATGTCGGGGCAAGAGAGAAAAAGGAGGAGAGGCAAGAGAGAAGACAAGGAGAGACTATGTATGAGCATAGGAATAGAGAAATGAGAAGTAGTAAGTGTCATTAGACACATGAGAAGTGAGTTGAAGTCTCTCTCTCATTCAGTTGTAGTCTTCTTCAGAAATGACAGAATTTTTGCGCCCGAAGTTTCTGAGTTTTCTTCTTGTGTAGTAAATCTTTTATGAATTCCTTTTGGAGATGTCTAAGTCCATAGTTAATCAATCTATGGCTAGAGTTTGAGAGTCTAATTGTGATCACACTAAGAGAATTGTGTGTAGGAACATTTACATGTGAGAAAGTACTCACTGGTTCCTGAAACAGGCGCAAATTTTGATCTTAATGATTTGATCATTTCTCACTCCACAGTTTAAAGTTTTGTGCAAGTAAGCACTTAATCTCTAAGTTGGAAGGTAAGCTACTCATGGCTAAAAGCATTTGCTTAAATGGGTTCTATACTGAGAGAATTAAAGTTAAGAAGTTGAGGGTGTCCAAATTGACTTCTCAAAAGTGCAGATTTAGACATAGGTAACTTGGTAAGTAGATTTCTCAAGATCTACTGAATCTTTTGGAGTGATTTAACTTGGAGAAGGTGCACAATCTTTAGGCGACATCTTGTGCAAAGTTTTATAAAAAACATTACACATTTACTCAGTCAATGAGCAAGATTTATGCAGCAGACTTTCTGAGTAATTTCCTCCTTCATAGTTTAGTCAAGAAATTGATATTTGGTCATTGATCTCTTAAATTGGTGACGGTTTTGACTTACTCTTGATATAGAGGTGTTCTAAATTCAAGAGTAGGTTGTTCTCTTGGAGATTAACACTCTCCATCAGTGGTATCAGAGCAGGAAGTATCAGAATTGAAGAAAAGAAGGATCCCGACTGTTGCAGCTACAAAGAATTTGACATCTGAAGATTCAAAGGGTGAAAGCTTGCAAGGAAAGCTTGAGAAGGAGATCATACGACATCAAGGAAGTCAAAAGGAGTATCATTCGAAGTAAAGGTAACCTTATACTTTATAAAGGTTAAAGAATTCAATATACAGGTGAAGGAAGGATGGGAGATTCTCTTCAAATAGAGAAGTTGGATAGAGAAAACTATCATGCATGGTCAATGAGGATGGAAGCTCATTTAATGAGCAAAGATTTGATAGCTTACATTACAGGTGAAGAAGAAAAGCCACAATTCAAAGATCCTAGTGTTCCAACTAGGGAGGAATTAACAGATTTGAAGAGTTGGATGAAGAAAGATGATCAAGCTAGGAGCATTATCTATATGGCAGTCAATGATTACTTTCTACCTCACATTAGAGGTCTTGAAAGTGCAAGTGATATATGGAATGCTTTGGAAGAGCATTTCCAAAACACCACAAAGTCAAGGAAGGCATCTTTATGGGCAGAATTTACAACTTTCAAGAAGAAGGCCTCTCAATCAATTTCAGATTATGTAACAAGGATGAAAGACATTGCAGATGCATTAGGAGCTGTTGATGAAGATATTGAGGAGGATAAATTGGTAAGGCAAATCCTTACAAGTTTGAGAGGTGATGACAAATGGAAGCCATTCATTTTGTCTACAGAATTATCACTTGATCATTTCACTCCTGATTTAAATCAAATGCTAGGTCATATGCTTACATTTGAGCAGGATGTTAAAGGAGATGGTGACAAAAGTACAGGTCATGCAATGTACTCAAAGGACAAGAAGAAAGCTAACAAAGGAAAGCAACAATCAGGTGAAGATGAAGGTACAACTAGTCAATCCAACTTCCTAAGAGGTAGAGGAGGTGGCAAAGGTAGAGGAAGAGGCAGTAACAACAAAGATGGAGCCAAAGCTTGCTGGATTTGTGGTAAGACAAATCATTTAGCTAATGATTGTTGGCATAATAATCAAAGTAATGGAGGATACAATCAAAACTATAATTCAAGAGGAAGAGGAGGCAGAAATCAAAGAGGTAATTTCAGAGGCAGAGGTAGTAGGGGTTACTTTGGAAGAAATGCAGGTAGAGGTTTCCAAAGTCAACAATATAACAATACCTACTACAATTATGCTTCAGATCAAAAGGAAGATTCAACATTGATAATGAATGCAACTTGTGAAAGGCAGAGTGAAGATCGAAGAGTCTTCTACATTGACTCAGGGTGTAGCAATCACCTAAGTGGTAATATAGCCTTGATGACTGATTTGGAGAATAAGGTATCTAATCATGTTGTTCAAACAGGTGACAACACAAAGCACAATGTGAAGTCAATTGGATCAGTGAAGGCCAAGGATGGTAGCACCTTATTGAGTAAGGTCTTGTATGTTCCTACAATTCCTAAGAATTTGATAAGTGTAGGAAAAATTGTGGAAAAAGGTTATGAAGTAAGGTTCACTAATGAAGGAGTGTTTGTGGAAGACCCTAGCAATGGGTATAAACAAATTGTTTCAGGGAAGAAAGAAGGAAGATTGTTCACATTGAAGATTCAAGGTAATGTTGGTCATGCCTTGTTCACTTATGGAGGACATAAGATCTCTGAGTTAGATCTTTGGCACAAGAGACTTGGACATTTCAATGAAAGAGGTATTAAAGACATGATTAATAATGGTTCAGTGCTTGGATTGCCTAATGTTGCAGGTCAACATATGACGTACAAATGTGAGGCATGTCAATTAGGTAAGGCTCATAAGCAACCCTATTCTAAGTATGGGTTTATGTATTCAGAGAAACTTGAGTTGGTACACACAGATGTGTGGGGACCATCAAAGGACTTCATTATCAATGGCTCAAGGTATTATGTGATTTATGTTGATGATGCTACCAGATGGATCACTATCTATGTGATCAAAGATAAGTTAGAAGTATTCAATACTTTCAAACATTATCATATGTATGCAGAGAGAATTACAGGACATAAATTGAAGAGACTAAGGTCAGATGGAGGGGGAGAGTATTTCTCTAATGAGTTCAGTGATTACTTGTGGAATGCAGGTATAAAAAGAGAGGTTACTTGCAGGTACTCTCCTCAACAAAATGGTGTAGCAGAAAGGAGGAATAGGACTCTTGTTGAGTTTGCAAGGTCCATGATGAAGGAGAAAAATTGCCCAAATTATTTGTGGGCTGAGGCTATAAATACATCTACTTATTTGGTCAATAGGCTACCTTGTAAAGCTTTGCAGGGTATGACACCTTATGAGGCATGGTGGGGTAAGAGACCTACACTAGACCATTGCAAAGTATTTGGATGTTTGGCCTATGCATATGTGCCATCACAATTAAGGCACAAATTGGAACCTAAAGCTGAAAAATATGTGTTTATTGGTTATGATGATAAGCAGATGGGATACAGGTTGTGGAATCCATCCACAAAACATTTTCTTGTATCAAAAGATGTTACATTTGATGAGCAAGGTACTTGGTATGCAGGTACTATCAATATTAATACAGATGATGAAGAAATTGTGAGCCAAAGAAAAGGTAAATCAAAGGTTCAGATATTTGATGAGCAAGAGAATAATGAAGTGCAGGTTGAAGTGGAAGAAACACCAAGATTTGATCCTGAATATGAAGAACCAGAGACCTCAAGAAGTGGAGAACTTAGGAGGTCTACAAGGAACAAATGGCAACCTACAAGATATAGCTATGATACTTCATTTTTGGCTACCAAAGATTATGCTTACATGATTAAAGCAGATGAAGACCCTTCTACATATGAAGAGGCAAAAGGTAAAGAAAATTGGGAGAAAGCTATGCAGGAAGAATATGATGCATTGATGGAGAATCAAACATGGGATTTGGTTCCAAAGCCAAATAGCCAGAAGATCATTGGATGCAAATGGGTCTATAAGACAAAAAGATTTGCAGATGGAAGTGTGTCTAGGTACAAAGCTAGACTTGTTGTCAAAGGGTTTGCTCAGACATATGGTGTTGACTATGATGAGACTTATAGTCCTGTGGCAAAGATGACAACCATCAGGACACTTATAGCAATTGCTGCATGCAAAGGTTGGAAATTGTGTCAATTAGATGTGAAGAATGCTTTTTTGAATGGTTACATTTCAGATGAAGTTTTCATGGAGCAACCTCAAGGATTCAGAGATGGAAGATATCCAGATTATGTGTGTAAGCTCAAGAGAGCTTTATATGGCTTGAAGCAGGCCCCAAGGGCATGGAACTATAGACTTGTAAAGTTCCTAAAAGAACTTGGATTTCAAGTATCAAAAGCTGATAGTAGCTTGCTTGTCAAAGCAAGTGATGATGGGTTCATTTACATATGTATATATGTTGATGATATCATACTTACAGGTACAGATGAGAAAGGCATACAAAGCCTAAAGAAGCAAATGGAGAAAGAGTTCAAAATCAGTGACTTGGGAGATTTGTCATATTTCTTGGGCATGGAGATTTCATACACTCAACATGGAGTGTATGTGACTCAAGAGAGGTATTTGAAGAACTTGTTAATCAAGTTTAAAATGGATGATTGCAGGGTAGCACCTACTCCAATGGAGGTGAATCACAAATTAAGCAGATTTGGAGGTGAAGAGTTCAAGGACATGAAGCAATATCAGAGTTTGGTTGGTAGTCTTATTTATGCTACATTAACTAGACCTGATTTATCATATGCAGTTGGGGTTTTGTCTCAATTCATGCATTGTCCTAGGAAAGAGCATTGGATTGCAGGACAAAGAGTGTTGAGGTACATTAAGGGTACACTCAAGGAAGGTTTGTATTATGGTTTTACATCAGACACAAATATCAAGATCTATAGTGATGCAGATTGGGAAGGTAATCCAGATGATAGAAGGTCAACTTATGGATACATGTGTTATGTGGGAGATAAGTTAATCTTCTGGTGCTCAAAGAAGCAACATACAATTGCTTTGTCATCTACAGAAGCAGAGTACAAAGGCATGGTTGAAGCTGCAAAAGAAGTGATATGGCTTAAGACTCTAATGAAGAGTTTTGACACTCTACAGAGCATACCTATCATTTATGGTGATAACATGAGTTCATTATATCTAGCTGCTAATCCTGTTTTTCATGCCAGGACTAAACACATTGAGATACAGTATCACTTTCTAAGAGAGAAGGTGATGGATAAGGAGATTGAAGTCATACATACTTCAACAAAAGATCAGATAGCTGATATGCTTACAAAGAGCTTGGATGGACCAAAGTTACAGAAGTTTAAAGACATGGAATTCATAAAGAAGGTTAGAGAAACCTCAATTGATGATTGAGGGGGAGCTATTGGTGCAAACCAATCACCAATTGAAGATTTGAAGACAAAGAATGGAGATTAGAACAATTCTTGAAGCAAAGAAGGTGGACATATTCACAGGATGAATAATTTGTACACATATGTACATTAGTGAAGACATAGATTACTTAGAGTTTTGAATAGTCATAAACTTGTACATATTTGCCTATAAATACTTTGGAAAAATGTCGGGGCAAGAGAGAAAAAGGAGGAGAGGCAAGAGAGAAGACAAGGAGAGACTATGTATGAGCATAGGAATAGAGAAATGAGAAGTAGTAAGTGTCATTAGACACATGAGAAGTGAGTTGAAGTCTCTCTCTCATTCAGTTGTAGTCTTCTTCAGAAATGACAGAATTTTTGCGCCCGAAGTTTCTGAGTTTTCTTCTTGTGTAGTAAATCTTTTGTGAATTCCTTTTGCAGATGTCTAAGTCCATAGTTAATCAATCTATGGCTAGAGTTTGAGAGTCTAATTGTGATCACACTAAGAGAATTGTGTGTAGGAACATTTACATGTGAGAAAGTACTCACTGGTTCCTGAAACAGGCGCAAATTTTGATCTTAATGATTTGATCATTTCTCACTCCACAGTTTAAAGTTTTGTGCAAGTAAGCACTTAATCTTTAAGTTGGAAGGTAAGCTACTTGTGGCTAAAAGCATTTGCTTAAACGGGTTCTATACTGAGAGAATTAAAGTTAAGAAGTTGAGGGTGTCCAAATCGACTTCTCAGAAGTGCAGATTTAGACATAGGTAACTTGGTAAGTAGATTTCTCAAGATCTACTGAATCTTTTGGAGTGATTTGACTTGGAGAAAGTGCGCAATCTTCAGGCGACATCTTGTGCAAAGTTTTATAAAAAACTTTACACATTTACTTAGTCAATGAGCAGGATTTATGCAGCAGACTTTCTGAGTAATTTCCTCCTTCATAGTTTAGTCAAGAAATTGATATTTGGTCATTGATCTCTTAAATTGGTGAAGGTTTTGACTTACTCTTGATATAGAGGTGTTCTAAATTCAAGAGTAGGTTGTTCTCTTGGAGATTAGCACTCTCCATCAGGGACCATTAACTACAATATATCCAGGGTTTCCACAATAAAGGCATAACTTGTTATCTCTTCTTCTCTGTATCTCTTGTGGTGTTAGGGGTTGGAGCCTAGTTACATCCATCTGCATAGGTTCGAGCATAGACTCATCTCTAGGAGTGGGCTAAAAGGGTTTCCATTGGCGAGGTCTTCCTTCTACTTGTTTTTCTTGTTTCCTTTCAAAAAGAAGATTATCACATTGAATAGTTTGGGTGATGTATTCATTCAATGTCTTAACCTTTAGCATCGTGAGTCCACCCCACCTAAATTGGCTTATGAAATAATCTCCGTGTCAGGTGAGATCACATATCAATTGCCTAAACTATGATGCATAGGTAGAGGTAGGGCACTTACCTTGATGTAGCTTCCAAAGTTCTGTTTCTACCACTCGACTCGTGTCTGCATCTCCAAATATGGCGGTGAGTTCTCCAAGAAACCCTTCATAGTCCTATACTATTGCCATGTTCTTCTCCAAGATTGGGGCAAACCATGATAATGCTTGGCCACAAAGAAAAGTTCCAATCAACCAGACCTTGGATGTCTCGTCAGGATATCTGTCAGGTTGCATACGAACGTACAATTTAACTTGTTGGAGAAATCTGCGGAACTTCGTACGATCACCATCAAACTTTTATGGCATGCAAATCTTGGGTTCTTTCATGAAGGATGACCTAGGCTGTTGATTCACTTGAATAGTTCCTTGATTTGCTTGAAGATTCCTGATTCGTTCCTGTAATTCTTGGAGGAGTGCACCTACATGCATCGGATGTTCCATCTCGATTTATATTTGTCTATGAGTCAG